>QXVX01002121.1:8975-28552 GCA_013436065.1 Halocynthia aurantium | reverse complement strand
GCGAAGGTTTATAATTCATTCGTTCATTCATTCGTAAAGTTTCATTTTGAATTCAGGTTTTGCGACAAATGCCCATTCGACCGAGTTGTTTTTGATTGGTTGGTTTTGCGTTATGTCACAATAGCTCTCTTTGAATGGTGTTCATCCGCCATTCAGTAATCGTCACTTTGTCAATATTTTCAGGGAAATCAGTATGGTTTTGATGTAAATAACAGACTAATTTGCTCTCCCAAATTATATTCTCTTTCACGACCATGCGACATACTCTTTCCGTAAACAAGTCGATATTCGTACAGTCGTTGTAATTATAGGCTAAAGCTGTTATTTCTTAGTCTTTCATCTTAGTGCCATGGTATTTTCCCGAGTAACCGTAAAATAAGTACTTAATCGCGTCCATTTTTCTTAATTGCGTTGGGAAATCGTCAAGTTTTTCAAGATTTCAAGAGTAGAATTGTAAAGTTCATCGGTTAAGTTCAAGCAAATCCTTCGTATTCCATTATCTAACTATTCAAGAATCGGAAATAATTCACGAATACTTTTGAGCTATTGGATTCAGTAAATGTTAGCGGTTTAAAGTAATAAAAAAACTAAAAATTGGATTTCTGTCATCGCTATTTACCGTCCATATCGTAAATGTAGCTGGGTTTCATTCACTCTATGCGTTCGCAACTTACTTGCGGAACTTTATTGTATGCTCACAGCAAGCCTTAACACCAGAGTGTACTCGTTACCATGCCTGCAGTTCTATATCTACTTATATGCGGTAAAATACATATATTATAGCGGAACTCCATATGGTCTTTGAGAATACTTGCCGTACCAGGAATAGGTGACGGTGAATAACTATCACAAGTGAAGTAAAACGAAAAACTTCGACTACTTGCCAGACCGCTATCATTCCCAGTGAAAATGAAACAATTAAAAATTATTAACAACACTTAAAATAGCCTTTACAAAGGTTTCTCAGACTCAGAGAATCTCGAACACTGGTTATGGCATCTATCTCAATGATTTGTGAAGTCCTAAAATTTCTTTGAAGCTTTGGTATTGATGGGCAGTANGTTAGTGGTTTAAAGTAATAAAAAAACTAAAAATTGGATTTCTGTCATCGCTATTTACCGTCCATATCGTAAATGTAGCTGGGTTTATTCATTCTATGCCTTCGCAACTTACTTGCGGAACATTGTTGTATTCTCACAGCAAGCCTTGGCAGTTACCAAATACCGATCTCGCGGAAGGATTTAAAATCCGGGTTTGAAAGGGGGTTTACTCATTTATCCCAACTTATAATGCAAGGCGGAGATAATTTATCACTCCACGTCTACCAACACCCAGAAACTAAAGAAAATAATTAATCATAGTCATTTGAAAACGATTTAAGAAATTTTGAGTAGGCGTTTTCCCCGAAAATTAGTTGCTGACAGACGAGCTTCGTAATTTTTGGGTTCTATTACTCCATTCCGATTTCAGCAGAAAAAATCATCTTGCAAGCACGTACGATTCTTTTTAATCACGGCATTCTGTCATGTCGGAAATATGTCAATGTGTTATTTCATTTGCTATCTAAATATACGATTGAAGATCTCGTTTTCGGAGAGATAAAGATTATGGTGGATGACCACAGCGTAGCATTGATTATGTAGTGGTAATGTCCCTTTATCGCAAGCAAGTCACATTCGGCAAATAGACTTAGAGCGCGAGCCGCTTACCGCCTGAGAACTAAAGCGTGTTTGCGACGATGGAAGCCGAGCTCTAATTGAATTTTTACCCAAGCCCTTCCGTGACTCTTATCTCATATTAAAACCATCGCAGGTGTTCCTTGTTTCAAATTATTTTCTTTCAAATCGCCTCGGTCGAAATTAAACTATGTGACGGAATAAACTACGAAATTGCTACCGTGATAAATAATGGAGGGACGCACCTGCTATTTGTATATTTATGTACGTTCAAAAGTTATTGAATATTTCATCACCTGCAATGTACGGCCTTTGTAATAATGCGCTGGAGTCGGTATGGAATATAGTTATACTTTGATTTAACAGTGTTATTTTGCATCACAAAATTCAAAGCACGACCCTTGAGGTCATGAACCTCTTACCATGAACCATTATTCGCATAGGCGAGTGTTATTATATATGGCCACATATGTGTGTTATATTGAGATGTTGTTGATGTGAGTGTACTCGTTTAGCGATGCTTTCCCTATTTTTCATAGCGGTCACACATATTGTGCAACATTACGAATAAATCTTAAATAATAATAACCTTTCAACCCTACGTAACCTATGACATAATACGAATGAAACCCACGACTCGACGTATGAATTAACTTAAATAGGCTTTTGGTTAGCTTAAGTTTAGTTAGGCTAGAGTTAGATATGGCGTTGGGGTGAGGTTTTATTTCATAATTCTTGTCTATTCAATTTTAATGCTGATTTGAAAGCAATAATCACAGTACGTGATAGTTGATGTAATTCCTCTCTCGTGTTTTTAGTATATTTCCCACTGGTGTTTGCGGGGATCAGATTTGTAAACTAGATAACGGAAGGGACCGCACTACTAAACCAGTTCTGATATTAGAAATATATTTACACTGATGGTGTCAATTTAGATAGCTGATAATATACTGAACGTGCTTATGCGAAAGTTTGTTTCTTCTTCTCTGAAATTCTCGCAGCTCGTGGCCCTTCTGCGTGGCTCATGGTTTATTTATTTATATCGGATTAAAGTTGTTTTGTCAACTAGAACGGAAAACGTAATCATTCTGCACAGGTGTTCTGCTCAGTGCTCTGTGTTATTCTTGTGCTGCTAAAGATAAAATACAGACAGTTAGTGCCCTAATTGCCGTCTCTCCATCTTATATAAACAAACTACAATACAGGTAGTTTCCGGGGTTACGAACGAGTTCTGTTCCTGTGTCTGCTCGTAAGTCGAAACAGTTACGTATATTCCCATGTAGCGTCAATTATTGAACTATTACATTTTACTTTACAAGATATATTTTACTAAGACATGAATAAAATAATAAAATGTGAATCTAACATCAATTACTCAACCGTTTGTCCTATACAGAATATAGTTTACTCAAAACATCATAAATATNAACTGAAAATGTCTTCGTGGCCCACTACTGGGCAATGGCCTCTAGGGCATATTGTTTTTGAAATTACCTGCGAAAAGATGCCCCGAGTACCTATTTTTGTTCGAATTGGATCCCTATAGCGAAAACTCTCTCTCTATATATATATGCAGCTTTAATAAACGCAGTACAGGCGGTTGTTGCCGTCAAGGAAAAATGTAATTTCGCTGTCGTGTGTTGGACGATTGGGTTCAGAGAACACGTTGACTGGAACTTTTTGCGGTGAAAGTAATTTTTGCATTAAGGGATTGAATGGATAGTTATCCGTTCGTCTCGTTTAATATTTACGAACCAAAACATAGCTTTCAGTCTGTTCTGGTCATTTATTACTCGGAGTAAACATCCAGTACATTAGCATGGAATTGTTATTTCTCGATAAGCTTGAAATCCAAAGCACAGAATCCAAGCTCAGCTCTGGTGTTATTTCGCAGACAATATACAGTGAAGCTACGATAGTAAGCGGGTTCGAAAATAACGCAATTGGTCATTGGCTCTTTTTTAAAATAGTTTTAACGGTAGAACCTTGATTTGACACTTCCCCACGATGACGTTTTATGGACCTCGACGATCGTCGTTATAACGAAAAATCCCACGTAATCCTTCAACAGAATCAGTGTAGACCAGAAATGATTTTATATGTATACATCCATATTTCTCACGTTATGATGTATTGAACTTCGAGGTATTTGTTTATTGTTTCGGTCGATGTGTTATTTTTGCCACTAGGGGCGTCCAATAACCCTCGAACCTTTCCGGACTCCGGGGCATATTTGGGGGAAAAGGTCGCTGCGTAAGGATACTGATTCAAATCAGTCCCTTTGGTTTTCTATAGCGGACAAACAAACATTCTCTTCCATATAGATAAAGAGGTTACTATGTGTATTCTGTGTAATTTCTGGTGGGCAGAAATTCTCGATTGAGCTCAAACCAAAGTGGAAAACCTTCATTAGTAATACTTATACAGGTACACTACCTATTTCCGACACATTTGGTTCGCCGGATTATCCATTCTGCCGTGCCACATTATAATTATTCATTACTATATAATTACGAAGCACTAATTTTATATCTCCTGTATATTTAAATCATTCAAATCTGTACATTCGGAATCGTAGTTAAATCGACGGAAGGGAAATTGTAATTCAGGTATTTTAACGTTGTGAGGTATTTGCTAGGTTTATGGTGTTCCACACCTTTTCAAGCCGCATGTTTAGATAACCCAGTTAACGTAACACTTGAAAACGTATGAAAACTTCCTAAGTGCGCTGTACAAATATGTCTACGCCGAGGAGATTGCTTAAATACGTCTGGTGGTCGAAACGTTATGCAAACTTTTGTTTCATCAAATATATTATAGCCAGTTGTAAAAATGGATTTTAGGAAGTGGAGACTGAAGGAAAATGCATTGAAATTTCGTCCCTTTCCAAACGTCAGACACCCATGTTCTAGGAAACTACCACAACATAAACTTTAGAATTCAAATCAAGCTCGTTAGGAACTCAAAATACGCTCAGATATTGGATTGGAAGGGACGCCGCGATAAATGTTTCGTAGTTTCTAAATTTCGTGGTCATATGCACTGGGTATGATGAATTACATACACATTGTATCATTAACTCAGCCAGCTGCAAGTTTGCCTTCAGAATAGGTAGTAGACGCTGAGCTTATAAAACTTATTTGTTAAGTTCGATTTGTTCAGCTGCAGTAACGTATGTGGTTCAAAAATTATATATTGGACTCCTTCATCTTCAAATGTAATGTTACCTATTTATTTACGGGGTGCTAACATTTCCTATGGGCATGGACCTTGAAAGCAACCCTTGGTGTAGCGCTTGTATTTTGTTCAATGCAACTGCACTCTAACTAGCAGATAGAGCTTCAACCTTTGAAGTCTCCGATAGTTTTCTGAGCTTTTATTTCTCTTCGACTGATTGATAGTTTTCGATTCCTTTTCATAACTTTACCATGCTTCGCTTGTTGTCCTATCCAAATCATTCAACATAGTTGTTAAAGTCGGTTACAAGACGAATTATTTAAATTTGCAAATGATTGTTTGAACTGTCTTGTGCTGTGACCATGAAAGAGTTGTACACCGCACAGGAAATGAAACAAACTATTGTTTTTAAGAACGAACGGTTCCATTTGTTGGGTTTGGAATTCGTTTAATTACAGGATATTGAAAATAGCACTCTCGATTCGCGAGGGCTGACTGGGTCTTTAAGGAATGACTGCCAGAATAAAAAGGGGCTGCTTGTCTAGATAACCCAATAAATATCAAAATATCACCCCCGAATCCTGGTTATAATTATTAAGCCGTGGGAGCTATAGCCTACTTGATGGTGCCACTGCATGTTGTGGACTAATGGGTCGAGCTAGTTAAAGAATACCCATAGCAGTGCATTTATCACTGTCACTGAAAGGCGCTCGACTACAGACTATAATTCTATATCATCATATTCTTATCAATAGACATATATGTTTATTCCCTTGTTTTAAATAGGGAAGTGATATGTGATTTCAGTAACGTTAGCCACCTTTCAGTCGTTTCTGAAGCTCCATTCTCTTGCTAATGGGAGACATAAATTACTTCCCGTTTTCGCGTCATTATGTCGTAAAAGTAACGTCATTCGAGCGCTATTATAATGTCAAAATAAACTTTACCTCCTTATAAAATTTTACAGCTGACAGGGCTTGGATTATATCGATGTAAAGTGTGTCCTGAAAACAAATTCGTCCTGTTATTGAGATGTTGATGAGAAAATTATAAAATATAGATCCGTAAAATGCACGCTAATAATACGATTGTATAACAATAGAAATATGCCGTGCTAAAGCGCTCAACAAGTGACCACGAGTACGTNTATGCAGCTTTAATAAACGCAGTACAGGCGGTTGTTGCCGTCAAGGAAAAATGTAATTTCGCTGTCGTGTGTTGGACGATTGGGTTCAGAGAACACGTTGACTGGAACTTTTTGCGGTGAAAGTAATTTTTGCATTAAGGGATTGAATGGATAGTTATCCGTTCGTCTCGTTTAATATTTACGAACCAAAACATAGCTTTCAGTCTGTTCTGGTCATTTATTACTCGGAGTAAACATCCAGTACATTAGCATGGAATTGTTATTTCTCGATAAGCTTGAAATCCAAAGCACAGAATCCAAGCTCAGCTCTGGTGTTATTTCGCAGACAATATACAGTGAAGCTACGATAGTAAGCGGGTTCGAAAATAACGCAATTGGTCATTGGCTCTTTTTTAAAATAGTTTTAACGGTAGAACCTTGATTTGACACTTCCCCACGATGACGTTTTATGGACCTCGACGATCGTCGTTATAACGAAAAATCCCACGTAATCCTTCAACAGAATCAGTGTAGACCAGAAATGATTTTATATGTATACATCCATATTTCTCACGTTATGATGTATTGAACTTCGAGGTATTTGTTTATTGTTTCGGTCGATGTGTTATTTTTGCCACTAGGGGCGTCCAATAACCCTCGAACCTTTCCGGACTCCGGGGCATATTTGGGGGAAAAGGTCGCTGCGTAAGGATACTGATTCAAATCAGTCCCTTTGGTTTTCTATAGCGGACAAACAAACATTCTCTTCCATATAGATAAAGAGGTTACTATGTGTATTCTGTGTAATTTCTGGTGGGCAGAAATTCTCGATTGAGCTCAAACCAAAGTGGAAAACCTTCATTAGTAATACTTATACAGGTACACTACCTATTTCCGACACATTTGGTTCGCCGGATTATCCATTCTGCCGTGCCACATTATAATTATTCATTACTATATAATTACGAAGCACTAATTTTATATCTCCTGTATATTTAAATCATTCAAATCTGTACATTCGGAATCGTAGTTAAATCGACGGAAGGGAAATTGTAATTCAGGTATTTTAACGTTGTGAGGTATTTGCTAGGTTTATGGTGTTCCACACCTTTTCAAGCCGCATGTTTAGATAACCCAGTTAACGTAACACTTGAAAACGTATGAAAACTTCCTAAGTGCGCTGTACAAATATGTCTACGCCGAGGAGATTGCTTAAATACGTCTGGTGGTCGAAACGTTATGCAAACTTTTGTTTCATCAAATATATTATAGCCAGTTGTAAAAATGGATTTTAGGAAGTGGAGACTGAAGGAAAATGCATTGAAATTTCGTCCCTTTCCAAACGTCAGACACCCATGTTCTAGGAAACTACCACAACATCAACTTTAGAATTCAAATCAAGCTCTTTAGGAACTCAAAATACGCTCATATATTGGATTGGAAGGGAAGCCGCGATAAATGTTTCGTAATTTCTAAATTTCTAAACACAATGTATCATTAACTCAGCCAGCTGCAAGTTTGCCTATTTAGAATAGGTAGTAGACGCTGAGCTAAAAAAACTTATTTGTTAAGTTCGGTTTGTTCACCTGCAGTAACGTATGTGGTTCAAAAATTATATATTGGACTCCTTCATCTTCAAATGTAATGTTACCTATTTATTTACGGGGTGCTAACATTTCCTATGGGCATGGACCTTGAAAGCAACCCTTGGTGTAGCGCTTGTATTTTGTTCAATGCAACTGCACTCTAACTAGCAGATAGAGCTTCAACCTTTGAAGTCTCCGATAGTTTTCTGAGCTTTTATTTCTCTTCGACTGATTGATAGTTTTCGATTCCTTTTCATAACTTTACCATGCTTCGCTTGTTGTCCTATCCAAATCATTCAACATAGTTGTTAAAGTCGGNATGTCGATTGTCAAAACATTTGATTAATTATCAATTCACAAAGAAAATTCATTACGACGCCTGAAAAGGCAATAAATATTAATCTTCACGTTCTCAAGTGTACTCGAAGTTAACAACTTGACACTCTCATAAAACTTGATTGGCTAATGATTAATTATATACTATAAACTATAGCTATAGCCAGGGCTGTCATACCGTCCTTATTTCTAAGATTTGTCCTTATTTTGGCTTATTTTCAAGCCCTTCATATACCAGCGGGGATATCCATTCGTTGACATGTCATATCAGCATTCGCCATACAGAGCTTGACCATGTTATTTTAGGGTCGTATATAAGCGTGACCGTTATAATAAATAAAGTTTTTCAAAGATAGAATATTGCTCCGCGATAATAAAGGCGTGGATTGTTTAATTTACCGGTAAATCATTTTGGGGAAATGAAAATAATTTCGGACGCGCCCGTCAGTTTCAAGGAAGACAGATGAACACCGAATGTTAAAACGAAACCTAAAGCCTCTTTTTCAAAAACGTACGGCAACCAAGGCCCAACTGTATCCCCATATATAAATCGCCCCGTTCCCCATATATAAATCTCCTTATTAAAATAAAAATGCGGATAGCTTGCACTTAGGTTTGTTCGAAGTAATTTACCTGGTCCCTTAGAATTGGAGCTGACGATTTCGTACTGTATACCTATAGTACGGTAGGTGATTTCGATTTTATGTATTCTATTTACTGTACGTGGTCTCTGTGGAAAACCTCTTTGCCTTTTTTGGAGCTTATGTTGAATGTGTAAACTGGACATTATAAGAATGTTACTGTACACGCAATCTGTGCATGGCTTTCCTATATCTTCCTTCACTGTTGCTCAGTTGTGATTATATGCTTCATCGGCATTGTTGTTAGTATGCGCTTCACCAGCATCAAATTATTTGTCTCAAATCTAAGTCTGCGATATCAGTTCTGTAGCCTTCAAACACCCAGCTCTTACCATTCAATATCACTCGCTGCAGAAGCATCATTTAATATATATAATAAAATATAATAAAAAGGAACTGAAATGAACGATAAACCGTATCCCGTCTAAATAATATGAGTAAGCTCCCGAAGAAGACGTTTGATTTTATTTTCTCAATTTAATTGACTGTAGGAATAACTTTGACTACAATTTTCAGTTTGCGATATAGGCCATAGTGATATAAATTACCGGTGATCAGATAAGGTATGAAGTGTTGTGCCTTTTATTAGTATCTCTTATAAAGGGAGTTGTTATTCTGGGGTCCCGTCTAGCAGCGGATAATAGCCCCCCTTGTGAATCCGGCCGTGCCGTAATGTGTACATTATAAAGTGTTTGTGGTTAATGTATATGCTTTCTGTTACTTCATTCAGTCGCTGTGTGAATACTGTCAGTTGATACTCTGTTGTTAGGGATGAACTATGCAAAATTTGTAATCCGAGCGCTGGTCGGAATGGGGTTTTTCTATCATCCCGTTCCCACGGTTAACTAAGCCCCAGTTCAAGGACTTAGGGAATGATTTCAATTCGCTGGCGCTGTGTGATTATGTGTGAAGCGTTTGGGCTCCTTCAGTGACATTGGAGTAGTTTTTTCAGGACACGTATACACATTATTCTAAATAGTTATGCCACATCACCCTCGTGTTCTATCATAACCGTGAAGCAGGTGTGCTAGTCATGATGGTTTTTACGCTGTAATTCCGCTTGCCTTCGTTGCAAACTTCTCAGTCATAAACTCTATATATATAAAACTGTAAGCTAAATAAAAAAACTAAATACAAAACAGTGTAGACCCCACGTAGATGCTTACTAAGTATTGCGAGGCACCACAGGCATACAGCTCAAAGGGAACATTACTCATAGGTAAAGGCTTCGGATACATTTTGTCGCCCACATCGTGGTTTTAGCATGTCATAGCAGATCAATGCATACTTTGCATTCGGAACCATTTGCCTATACTCTGACTTTATCAACACGAACGAAATTATTCTCGCGGTAGGGTGAAGGGATGAGAAATAAATTCATATATATTTTCCTGTTAAAACGCTTTGTGTTTCATGTAATTTGAAGAGATCATTTGAAAGAGATAGACACCTAAGACACCTAATTACAGTATATCTCTCCCCTTTGTTTCTACTAGCATACAACCATATACGGATATGTCTTATTACATTGAATTAGCGAATGCATCAATATTTCTTATTCACTGCAGAAATTCAAGTTTCAATTTTTACGCGTTGTGTTCACGACGCAGCCTAACACGAATCTAAAGCAAATCTGATGTAATGCCTTATCTTTACAATGTTTGTTTCGTAGCAGACGTGATGATTCATCGTTTAAAGTTAATAGGAAACGCTGCAAGTTCGAATTCAAATAATTACGAACGATCAAAGTAAAGTATTCGGTTTATTGGTTTTAAATCTCGTTGATATGACAACCGTGTCATGGGAGGTCCTCTTTAATTTTTATTTCACGCTCCTATACCATGAAATTTTATTATCGCAGCAGGAAAAAACAGGTGCTTAATGTCAAACGTTTTTACACAGCTCGTTAAAAACTTGATATATTGAAATTTGGAAGATAGTTTTGACGGTAGAATTTCCGTTGAACTGAGGAGAAAATTATAAATTTCAAACTTTGTAATGTCTGGGCCTTATTTCGTCTCTGCAAAGTATCGACAGGCATCCCTATGGACTTTCAATGTCAACCCCTTTCCACACCCCTATGGCGCTCATACTAGAATTTGTGGAGACTTGACTTTGGAGTATTTTGGAATAATCATGTTTATCATTTCTATCGATGTTAACCATGATGAGAAGATAGTTGTTAATAAGACTTAGTATTTAGTACAGTAGTATTCCAGGAGGGGTGCTCGTTTATTCGACTTGCCATTTAGCGGGTGCTGGACTAAAAGAAGGCTGGGGAACACAGGTCTCAGCATCAAGGTGTAATGCTAGAACTCGGGAGATATTGCGCTATCCAGAACTATGAACTTTTTGCATTGTGTTGACTCTTACTTGCTTGACTTAGCTACCTCAGTGTCCATAAGGCCGTAAAATCTTGAGAAACCTCCAATTTTGACACCGTTTGTTTGCCCAACAGATGGTTTAAACGCCTTTGTTTTAAGTCGGCGATAAAGTTACTGATAAAACCTTGTATCTTGGAGATTTTCGGAGAATTTGATACGGCAGGCGGGAATTACCTTAGTTTGTTCTTATTTTCGTCTGGGATATTTCACACGCCTGTGCAGTTCGTAACTATAGCCGATAAGGTTCCCGGAATAATGGCATACGCCAACCAAATTTAATTCACAATGATACCCCGCACTACGTCAATATTTGCTTCCAGAGGCAGGGTCGTAAGCAGAGGTAATGCTTTGTATGACGATACAATTTTAGTCCGACTCCCACATCTGTATAACTGATTAGACTTTATCTTGAATTTAGTAGTTTAGTTTGGGAAGCCAATTCAAGGCCGATACCCAACTGCAGTTAAACATTTTCTACTACTGAAATAACCAGTGCTTATTGCTACATATATTATATCCTTTGTTTCATGTGTATAGGAAATGACATGATAGGTACTTGATGATATATTCGAGTGATCTAGAATTGAACGCTATATGACCACGCCGAAATATATATTTTTTTTCATGAAACAAGAATAAAAAAGATCATATAGAACAGATATATAAAAATAAGAGATCTATCACCAATGCACGTCTAGTATGAAGATAATAAATATGGCGGTTGGAAATAGTACACTTTTTACATAGGCGGATGCTTTTAAAACTTGAATTCTCGCTATAACAAATTATCTCATCGCTATGTCGAAATACGTCCTTCTTTACAGTCAACAAAGCTTCTCCAGTGTCCCGGAGTCATCGTTTTAGAAATTTCTGAATTGCTCCCTTGTATCACTTTACAGTAACGTTCGTTTCCACTTAGTTCTTTTGTCCCCTTTTCGACTATTTCTTTAGACACGTCTGCTGGGAAGGTGTGAAAATCCATTGTTCATCATGTAACTGTTTCTCACACTTAATAGATTCGCAATACATTGATCTTTTGTGTTCAACCCGCGTCTGCCATTACGCTTAGTTCTTGTAATTTACAACGTTTACTTTCCTTATTATGGACCACAAGTACACAAGACAAGAAAATGTATTCCTATATATAATTTTCAAACTGGCACTCTTTGTATTCGTGTCACACCTTGCGAACCACTGCTATACTCATGGGGCCCTTTCCACCTTTTGTCTTGCTCTGCAAATTTGTTGCCTAGAAATTCTCCTACTTGATATATTTTCACCACATATCCTCCACCTATTGCGGGGATTGCGTTCCAGAGCCTCTCGCGATAGGTGAAAATCTGCGAAGTAGAAACCAGTACTGTACGGCACGGCATTTATCATGAAATAAAATGCATATATTATTACATTAAAATACATACAATACAATTTTATATCAAATCCGCGATGTAGTAAATCCGCGAAAAGTGAACAGCGATATAGCGAGGGACGACTTTATACCGCTTTATGTTCAACACCTTAACACTAATTTTTAGTAAACGTGTTTCATATTGTCCCGGGCTTAGTGTATACCTACTGAAATAGGGATACTGACTGCATTGTAAATCACATTTTCGATTCGTGTTATTGATAGTAGTAAGGATCTGCTGTGCGCTCTGTATTCCGGTTCGTTGATATCGTGTTTGAATATTTCTGCCCAACTGCCTAACACACACAACACATGACAGCTGATGGTTTAAACTTACGATTGATTGAACGATGAATCTTCTGCTTTGTTTCACTCTCCAGTAGTTTCGACATTTTTCGAGACTATTTATTTCTGCGTTGCATTCTTGCGCTAATGTAAACCAATACCGAGTGTAAGAATGGAACGGTTTGTCGTGTTAAATAGTCGGCTTGCCTTAGGATTCTTTTCACTTCTTTTATATTCCACTTTAGTAGTACAGAAAAAGCCAATTAGAATGAGCAGTGGAGGCTCGTGGATAAATAGAATGGGGGGTCTGCAAGCTTCACATAACGGGATAGTTCATGGATTATTACACCACCCTCGCGATCATTTCTTGCCTTAATGAATATTATTCCTTGTCATTTCTTGCCTCTTTATGCGCCTGCGCAGTCTGATTCCACATCTATATAACTGATTATATTTTATCTTGAATTTAGTAGTTAATTATAGAAGCCAATACAAAGCCTAAACCCAACTGTAGTTCAACATTTTCTACCACTAAGATAACCAGTGCTTATTGCAACATAGTCAGGGTAAGAAGGGATCTGAACAGTGCTACGCAACATATTATATCTGTTGTTACATAGGAAATGATATGATATGTTATAATTCTTCTAGAGTTTTATATTTACGATATAAATAAATTCGATCTCGTTTGTTTTACAGAGATCTGAGTGACAACAAAATACAAAACTTCACTGTTGATTTGACTGGAACGTACTCATTGTCCAGAATGTAAGTATACTCATAGTATTTCTTATCTGTAGTAGATCTCACATATATTAGTCTCTGGTTAGAGACCCAGGGCAATTGCCCTTTTTTAATTCAGCCCCGTACAACGATCATAACTTAATTTATTCCAGAAACTTATAAGATTCATAACTTTAAGAACTTCTGGTCTGGGACCTTCTTCTCTTGCAATGACATTTTTTAGGTTACTTTACATAAATCCAGGTTAACTGTATAAGGAAAGTTACAAGCGCCTGTACAATAGATGGATATAGAGTACAGGAAAATGACATTTTCAAGCTGCTTTTCATAAATTGAGGTTAACTGTATAAGTACAAATACAAGCGCCTGTACAATATATGGATATATAGCAAAGATAGTTGTATAGGAAACCATCTGTACTGACATATTTATGTAATTTGTTTTTAGTATCCTCAATCATTGCTCTTTGTTATCAATTCCTCGCTTCAAGTCAAATGTCGTCAACAATATAACTCACCTATCAATGTAAGTAGAACCAGTTTTCTAGAACTATGCATGCTGATAAAATACTGTTTTGTAATGGTTGATATCTTAGTTAAAAAATCGGTATATTGGGGTTTGAAAAATGAATGCAAAGGCAATTATAACATGATAGACACAGCATAGTTAATTTGAAACCAAAACGAATGTACAGACTCTGGGAGATTACAAGATCAAGTAGAGTCCCACCGTTACATTCATGAATCCGTATAAAATAGAAATATCTCGTCTTTATGGACACCTTGTATATGTAAAAACGCGACTTAAGAAAAATTTAATATTTTCTCCTCATTAAGTATAAAATTCCGCATATCTTATCGCTGTGCGAACATATTTCAAATTCGAAAGTCTTTATGGACACCATGTATATGTGAAAACGTTACCGAAATTCAAACCAACGAGGTAGAGTACATGTCGTGTTCTAGTACCAACAATGACATCGCGAGCAAGAAGGCAAGCAGGTGTGTCGTCTTGAATAGCGCAATTATTATACCATGATGGCGGTTTGTTATTTCAGCCCAAAACACGAAAATGTTTTTGGTATCAGGTGCTATGTCTCTTATTAACCAATATAGCTTGGTGTGTATATAGCGAGCGCTCGTAGTTTTCTGCTGTTTGGATAAGGTGCTGTGCAAACAGAATGTATACAGCCCTTGTTCAATATTGAATGGAACCAGATAGCTCTGTCCCTTCAGCTCTATTTTTCACTAGAGCGCTTTCAAAGAAAGAAATATTACTCGATGTTATAAATCATCTCATTCTTTATATATGCTCATTTCACAAATGACAGAATCTTATTATTATTACCAATTGTACATAACTCATCCGTGGTAGGCGAGTACCGGTGTTCCCTACAATTCGAACGTCTGTGTTTTATTTATGGCCTTTGGGAACACCTTCCCCTTACTACGCGTTAGTAGCTGTGTATACCGGTGTAGTTGTGTCGCCGGTACATTAGAGATAACGTTTAACATGCGAATTTCCACTACAACGTAAACAGGTTTGATTTATATTGGCTGTAGAGTGCGTAGATATCTCAATACGGATGTTATTTCTTTTTAAACGCGTTGTCCCTTTGCAATTGACCACCATCAGGCATCCTTGATTGAAGGTCCCTGCCAGATTAACACAGGTTTATTATAGAAACCTCTATAACACTTCCCAAGAATGATGATTCCAAGGCTAAGAGAATCTAGACAAGGGAATAGTTGAAGATATTTAGTAAATGATTTTCATTTCAATAACTTTCTATGCGTCATATGTCGAATAAGCTTTACCATGTGTAGCGTATACGTACGGGAAATTCTCGACTTGTTCCCTATGTCAGTATTGTCTAGTTATACTTGATAGTGCGACTTTTCATAATTCTCACTTACCGCGATTCCTCATTATCTGTATATGGCTTCGTTCCACTTTGTGAGTGATTTGATTGATGAAATTGTGACTTGTTTCCGATATTTTTACTCTTCAGCAAAATATGGAAGCACTTCATTATGCCCTGCCTTGTTCTGCGTATAATTCGATAACCACTTCATACGATTATGACTAATTTCTAACGTCACTATCCATAACACAATCCAATTGTCGATGTCATTCACTTGTCACACGTCACAATTTATCCCGGTTTCCCGCTAACGACCGATTTCATTTTCAAACTTAATTTTTCGGAAAATCCGAAGATTTTCTTTATTTTCTTTTCGATTCGTCTCGCTGTCAGATAAATTTTTGATAGATAGTTTATTTTTGGTCGTGGATCAGCCAGGTGGTATGAAGTTTCACTCGTTCAAACACATTCATCAAAACTAATTTCTTTGTTTTTTTAATGATACCACGATTTCTAAATCGGAAGATTATACTGTCGCCTATAGCACTGTGTGAAATATTGTCCGCGACTTTAATCGCTTCAAAATTCGTTCTTGTTTTTATGCTAAAGCACTTAAACCGTTCAGTCACTTCAATCTTCAATTTAACTGCTGCTTGAAATCTGATGCTTGCACTTATCTTGTGATCGCCACCTTCCATATTTGACGCAAAATCATCCTTGATGAATGTGTGCATCGTTTATGGGGGATAGATAAATACGATATGTTATGTAGAAATGAATTTTAGTCATTAAAATTCGATATTTCATCCAGATCAAGCGACTTGTTTTCCAATACTCAACCTTTTACTCCTACCCGATTACATTTTTTCAAACTAAAGTCTAGAGATAGCTTTTAAAATGACACCTTTGGTTGTGATAAGTGCGTGGTAGTTCATTTCAAATTTATTTTCAATTTGAATCTCTTCGTTCGTAAACACGTACATCCGAGTGTTTTCCATGAAAATTGAGTGATTGCTTTCAAAATGAAAGTTTGGTAATGATAAGAGCTGGATTTATTTAACTTTTGAAACTGTGATGTGTGAACAGTTCCCCAAGAATACTATTTAATATTTTTCATATATTTTCATATATAAGTACGTTGAAATAGGTGGGCAACAAAAAAAGTTTTGGTAATTGTGCTTTACTTCGGTATCTGGGTAAAGGCAAGCAACAGCGGACTAATTTCCAGTCTTATAATTATAATATTATTGACCGTTACTGAGAATTCAGTTCTCGCGAATATGGAGAACCTTTTTTTTTCATGTATAAATTCGTTTGGAAATATCCGCGCTTGGAATGTTTTTAATGAAAAGTATGTACCAGGAATTCAACTGGCTTGAAAGGTTAAATTTTCCTCGTGATACAAAACAGACAAGTCATGATTTACGACTTCAATCTCATTAGTTTTGAAATTAAAAGTCAACAAATGTGGAATTAGCGATCTGACGATGGTCAGGAATGTAGGAGATCGTCTGATACTAGCTTATTACAAAGCGATGACAATGCACCCTCGATTTAACGGGTTTCGGATTGACCGGACAGTACAAATAATAATACAGTATTTTGATGAATAAAAAAATGTACGAATTAAATTCAGAAAACTCAAACGCAGAACCGTTCAGATTTCATATCACGCTTGTTTCATCCAAAAAAACTTCCTAATACGACAATTTCATACAGTAAATTCTTATAGCTCCTATAGCTTCCTACTAGTGGTCGAAGGTGGTACTATAGTAACGCGATCTTCCTCATTTTGAGTGTGATGGTTAGGGGTATAATGTCTTTAAAATTGAAAATATCAGTTTCGACTGTATTCTGCAGTGAGCCAATGTGAGCCAATTTATTCTGTGGAAAATCTCTATGTATTTAATCTAGGAAAATGTTGTAGTACCAGTGTGTAGGAATATATCGTTAATTCATTGGGTGATTATGCCTATGCCAAGTTTTCCAAATCGCCGTCACACACTGATTAGCCCAATAAATTCGAGGGTTGAACGATGCTCAAGATAAAAACAACCAATGAATCGAATCGTAGTTTTATTCGGACCATTGAATCATAGAAACTTCGGAATTTCCTCGTCGCCATGATAATTCGTTACGTCTATAGCTAAGTCCTTCCTCAAGGAGTGACCATTATCCTTCTGATATTTGAATTTGAAATATAGAACTGGCTAAATCGGTTTTATTTCAAACCTTTTACTGGTCAATGAAACACTTTATATTGAAGAGCGTTTCCTAGATACTAGAGTGTACTTATGTCTTGCTGTTTTAATACATCGGCTATTATAAATCGCTTGACGCCGTGAGTATGAGGACCAGGGTATATCATTGAGTGCTGACGATATGAAGTGGTCGTTTTAAAATAACTTCACTATTTTTTACTAAACGTAAAGTTGGTTTTAAATGTGCTAAGTATTGGAGTAATGTAATGTATGGCGAAATAATCGTGAAGTAGTTTTTGAAGAAAATTTCTTCCAGCGATATTTCCTTATTAGTCCATAAATATTACGTTCGGTATTCTTAAACATTTCTTACTGGTGCTCAAAATCTTACGATTAGTAAAATAAGACAACAATAATACAGTCGTCCCTCGCTATATCGCGGTTCACTTTTCGCGGATTCACTACATCGTGGATTTTATATAATATTGTATTGTATGTATTTAATGTAATATTGTATGTATTTTATTTCATGATAAATGACGTGCCGTACTAGTATGTTCCAGCGCTAGAAGTTTGAAAATAATTAAATAACTGGTCAAAGGATTGTTGGAAAAGTTAATAAGGTAAATAAGAGTGTGTGAATGATTGATAATGGTTCAAAATACGTTTGAATATGTTCAAATAATTAATTAAATATGTGGTTTCTATTTCGCGGAGTTTCACCTATCGCGGGAGGCTCTGGAACGTAATTCCCGCGATAGGTGAGGGATTACTGTAGTCACATACTAAAGTAGCATAATTGCGTCTATTTTGAAATTTATCGCACTTTCGAAGCAGCTCCACGATGTTAAGTTTGGACCTACTGTACAGATTCGCGCCATTTTACATAATACTTTCATTACATGCTTATTTGAAAACCATTGGATTCTTTATTGTGCAATCTCTACCTTATTGTGCAATCTCTGTCTATCTCAGAGTCCACAAATGTCCGCAACCGCTCAAACTAATTATCAAATATTTTCTGTACGCGCGAAACCCGTAAGGCAACGCATTTAAGCGAATTATTTTAATTTTTAAGCGCTACCTGAGCTGTCATCGGTACAATTAAGTTCCTATAACCGACAATCAAGTTCTTTGAATCAGGAATTAACGAACGAAAAGAAACAGGTGCTTGCGATGATGCTCCGAGAAACGATTCGATAATTCGCTTCGACAATCCGAACTATTTTTCACCGATGTTAATTGGCGATTTTTGAAAGAAAATACTCGGTTGCCACCGGCAACCGGTCGAAATAAATTCAGGATTTGTTGGTTGCGAAGATATTTTAGTTCCTAGAACAGAATTTTAATCGGGAAACGTTTGAAATGCACGGCAGAGGCACAATTAAAATTCAATTCGCAAAAAACACAGGTGTTAAATTCGGTTTAGATTGGAACGTGGATAATACAAGAGATACTACGTGAAGGAATTCATGTACTGATTTGAAATGATAAGTCAACGTGTAGGCCCTTATCAGCGTATTACATTCTCTGCGGTCTGAATCAGTACACTCACATTCACAATTAAGTATGCAACGTATTTTATATAATTTATGGAGAATTTATACATACAACTCTGAACACGTGAAACATCCGACTTTACACAATAATGTTACGACTAATAATAAATATACGAGTACTGAAGGTGATGAGTGAACAGTTATTGTGGGTGCCACAGAGAAGGAGGCACCTGGAAGATGGAGTACAGTAGTTTTACAAGCACTTGCACCATAAGCTACACAAATATTGAACTATGCAGTACTAGCAAGTTGACATGGGCGTTCCGAATTAGCGTATATTACGTCTCGTCAAATACCGAATAAATAAGGGTTTACAGTATATTATTTTTGTCAAGGGAATATAATAATTCAACCATTTTTGTCGATCATTTTTGTTCGTGGTAACACATCTCTAGTTCATAATTCACCTCTGTATTTTCTTTCACATTTACTCCGTGTTCGTATCATATTACTCGTGATAATTTCGGGTTATTTGATTCCATATCGTTCGTCACATCTCGATATTTCACACCTCTGGGCGCTGTAACATGATAATCTTCCAATTTTTTTTCTTTGTTTGCAACGATATCGAATGCCTTGTCGTATTCTCT
>QXVX01002106.1:0-15126 GCA_013436065.1 Halocynthia aurantium | reverse complement strand
ATGTGCATGTTGTTCAGAAAACCTGGAAGATTCAAATGTGAACAAAAGTTTCGTTTTATAAATAAAGTAATTATATTCAGGAAGATCAACGAATAAAGAAGATGCTTCACAAAGCGGACAGTCGAGTGGAAAAAGAACTGACGACCCTGAAAACAGTCTTGGTATTGAACCGAGAACGTCTCATTCTTCCTTATACACTTCAAATATGAATGTGAAACATTGTACTTTTCAGGTTCTTTATGCACCAACTGTATATAGTCAATATTATTTTAAAAGTCAGCGTTCGATTTCAACCGATTAATTTTTATTTCAGAGACAGGTTGAGATGAGAAATCGTCTATATTCGACATTATCTTATACGTGAGTATATACATATAGAAAGCAACACTGTGCATAATCTCGCACCGCCTTTTCGGAAAGGTCAAACCATTGGCTCGGATGGCTGTAATAATCAGTTGTCTGTTATATAGTGTTACACGATATAGCATTTAATTAACATGATATTTATCTGTTGTATTTTTGGCAGTAACAATAGACCTCCATTGGACCCAATGATCAAACTACTCATAGTTCTTGTCATATTGTCCACCATTTCCTTCTTCCCGACATCGACACACTGGCTACTGGATGTAACAGTACTGACAAGTACGAAAGATATTCCGTAAATAAGCCTGTTCAGTAGCTGGCTCACGTTAAGCAGTGAGGTTATATGATGAGCGAATGAAGTGATTGCCTGATGATTCGTATCAAAAGTACAGTTAAACAAATCACAAATACATTTTCCAGCAGTTTATTAAGCCTCTGAACCAAAGTCCAGGGTTCAGAGTTCGAGGTCACAATCGATTACAACACTGCTGATGGGACTATATTTGTATCCCTCTTCCATTGTCATGCAACTGACTTAAAAAATTGTTATGCCTATGAATTACACCCTCAGCACTATTGTAGTATTAATATACAATTCTGTGTTTAGGCGCAAATCACACCTTGTTCAAATTCTTCCTTTCCGTGTCTTTTTGCTACGTTGTAATGATTCCAATCGTCTTGGTTAAATACATGAGCGGACTTCGTCAGGCGATAGGCACCACTGTTACCAAGTGTCCTTGTTTGCGAACAGTCACAATCGTGGAAAGGAAGAGAACAGAACCGGCGCAAGACGGGAGAAGAAGAAGAGCAGAAACAACAGTAACCTATGTTAACGTTGTGACCAAAGTGGCTACAGCGCCAGTTATTCACAGCATGGAATCTGCTCCCAATGGCAACAATCACCACAGTATGTCGGATGGTACAGATATTTCTGACAAAGGGGTATACGCTGAAACATCGGTAAACAGTAAGAACGTATTCGGCTTGAAGATCAGTGACTTTGCCGATGGGAAAATTCAGTCCATATTACAAGAAGTATACGTCGAGGACAGTTTGAAACAGACTAAAGAAACATTCGAGCAAAATTGAGCTTACCGATTTTGACGATATGGTCTTTATCAGGGGCTTTTAGGGGTGTTGGTTATAGCCAACGGGTCAGAGGCTAGGAAGGGTGTCGCTGAAGTGCTGACTGATATATATCTAATCACTCATTTGTAATCTGGCCACTTAATTTCATAAATACCCAATCAATAGCATAAGGTTCGTGGCATCATTAGTTCTCACCATGTCTCGCCATTGGGCAATTTTCTAGTTGTGATAACAAATTTACCTGAACTTGCGGAGTGTGCTATGACTAAATATAATGGAGGCATTGAGGGCGCTTGTAATCCTACGCTTGTAACTTAATTTGGTAGTAAAGTATACGAAAATAATTACTGTACTTTATAATACTACTACTATTGCACTTTGCTTGGTCCCTCCATTAACGAGATTGTACAGGATATTACTAAATTTTATTATTTCATTTATTCTTCTATAAATTATTATACTGATGTACCGCCCAGTAGTATAGTATTATACTACTCCGCCCTGCCGTAAACATAGAACTCCACACTAACATAGTAGCGTCTTCTGATGGAAATATAATATTATATGCCCGATATATTTTAATCTCTGTTCCGGTATATTGACTCGAATAAAGCAAGGTTCTCGAGCAGATAAAAAGTTTTATCATAAGGTATATAACAAGAAAACTTGAACTTAAACTTAACTAAAGCCTAAATTTAAAATTGTACTGGGATGAATTGATTGTGCTGTACACTTACAAGGACATCGCCTGTGCCGATGTTTATATTACGGAGCAGTAGTGAAATATAAATATCTATTCTGAACCCTCATTTTACCATTTGTCGCCTACCACAAATATATTGCCTAAATCTGATATTGTCATCTTCTACCGTTCAACCACTAAGTGTATGAAACAAAAATAACCAAAGACGATCTATTAGTTTCCATTGAAACTTTAGAAACTTCTTTTGCACCCATGGAAACGCTTCCTCGGATTCCCAGGGGTGCACATACAACCGGTTAAGAACCACTGTAATAGGTGAATAGCGAAGACTATACAATACACATCTCACCAAAATTGAATCAGCAGTGAAGCGTATTTAGATCAATTTTCGTAAATGTAAAGTACAATTAAAAACCCTTATCTACAAACATCTAGGGACATCTAGCGGAAATTTCGAATGTGTTTGCTTTCTCTTAAAAAGGACGTGAGTGAGTGAGAGAACATTAGGAAATCTTCCCATATTATTCAACAAAAAAAATATGCCTTTATGGCATGGCTCTGAAGTTTGAGCGATAAAAATAAATTACTATTAGTACATTAGATTACTAGGAGTAGTAAATTCCATAAGGTATCGTACAAAGCCTAATACAACCCTGCATGATGTATCACACCCGAGCGTTATTACACTGGCTAAATTATGCCACGAGGTGCAAAGTTTTACCAGACTCATGTGAGTGCAGTATACTTGATATTTAAAAGCTTATAACGCAGAGGAGTAATGACGTATGATTTTTATGATTTTACTCTTTTATTATAGTTACAATGATTTGGTTTATGCGTGGATATGACATCTACTTCCNATTGGCAAGTTTTCCTGACATATATTTTGAATGGCAGAGGGACATCTAGCGGAAATTTCGAATGTGTTTGCTTTCTCTTAAAAAGGACGTGAGTGGGTGAGAGAACATTAGGAAATCTTCCCATATTATTCAACAAAAAAAATATGCCTTTATGGCATGGCTCTGAAGTTTGAGCGATAAAAATAAATTACTATTAGTACATTAGATTACTAGGAGTAGTAAATTCCATAAGGTATCGTACAAAGCCTAATACAACCCTGCATGATGTATCACACCCGAGCGTTATTACACTGGCTAAATTATGCCACGAGGTGCAAAGTTTTACCAGACTCATGTGAGTGCAGTATACTTGATATTTAAAAGCTTATAACGCAGAGGAGTAATGACGTATGATTTTTATGATTTTACTCTTTTATTATAGTTACAATGATTTGGTTTATGCGTGGATATGACATCTACTTCCATGCTGCGTAGAACGTGGTTGCATTCATTTTATCATGCGTTGAACGTGGGAGTAACGCCTCGCAAATGATACTAATACTCAACAATTACCAATATATAGACCGTTATACTTATGGATACGTTTTTGAGAAGGTAGCTAGTTATATAGCGTACGAGTGACTTGAGCTGTGAAGGAAGTCTGTAGCTCAGTCTGTAGATCGGTTTTATGACCAGATCTTGTACAAATTGCACTAGTATAGCGAGGATATCTGTTAAAAAGATTCTTTTTTTTATATGGTGAAGATAAAAGCACACCATGTTTAACGTAACAACCATAGAGACACTACACTTCAGCAAAACAACGAATGCAGCTTTGTGCCAGCCGGAATTCAATCCATTGTTGATTGCAAGATGTTTACTGGGCGGTTTTACAGTGAGTTTTTATAAATTATAATATATTTGTACACAAATGCTTAAGTATGTAATTTCTCTCCAATTCGGTTCGCAATTCGTGTACTACTTATATGGTGGAAATTGAGTTCCAAAAAATTGTAACTGCTCTAAGACAGTAGGAATAGAATACACTAGACCAGAACCAGAACAAAGTAGTCAAAAGAAAATCGCAATTTCCAATCGAAACGGTTCTGAAAAATAGCATTTCAGACTGCCCCTGAACATGAGATATAGTCTAATCACTGGGAAACTGGTTTTCCGGCGTTACTGCATATATAGTTTGTTCTAGATATGTCATGCTACGAAAAACTTGAGCTGAGTGTTTAAATATTGTAACGAATTGCGATATACGAAGCATAATACGGTTTAACGAAATATTAGTTAGGAATGTTTCAGGATTTTCTATACGATTTTGATCTTAAAACTTCTGGCAATTCAATATGGACAACACCAATGTTCTGTTTTTTTTTGTTTAGATTTTGTTCGACTTGTGCCTTATAATATCAGTTGAGAGGAAGAAGAGTATTTTGCGTGAAAATATCGTTAACATTTACGTTCTGAGTTGTTTGCTTTTCTCCGTATTCTACTGCTGTGTGGTGATATTTGACTCATTTCAATCAATGTTGTTTTCAAGAAATGAGGAATCGAACAATACGTAAGTGTCGTTCAATCCAACTCCCATGCAAATTGTTTTTTACCTTTCTCCCTTTTGATGATGTTTTTTTAATGTAACAATTACTGAACGAGGAAATTGAGAAAATTTCTTGTTCTATAACCAGGTACCTACACAATGAAGATTTTCAGACAATTGAAATGAAGTTATACAGCTTTTGGAGAGCTTTGCTTGTAACCACCTTTCTTGGAACCACATTGGGCGTAGTTACACTCATTTACGGACTTCATATTAGCACAAATTTTCTTTCTCTTGTTGTAAACAAAGAAAATGTGGCGTTTCCTTTGTCCGAGAGTCCCAGAAGAGAAGCCAAAAAGTATTTGAAGGTAATATTAAACTACCCTGAGGTAATATTTGAAGATATTGGTACTAATATAATATACCCGGGCTGAAGTTCCTGACTTCTTCACAAGTGCATGCACAGCACTGAAATGGGGTATACTGTAGTCTGTTTATAAGATACTGATTACTTATTGTCGGAGCCACAAGCCAATGTTTCATCAACTGCTACAATATACGTACGTATATCAAAACTTGAATTGGTTATTTCCGATGCAAAACTAGTGACTCAATTACGTTTGAGTGCATTAGTTGGTATTATTTGATAATCAAATAACATTAAACACTGCACCTTAAAAAATATGATATACGCTGAAAAAAATCAAAAGTAGAGTGGAACAAAGTAGAGTTGCAGTATTTTAAATTAAGAACTCTTCTCTCCTCACCCCATCGCGCTTTACACCACTTCAACGACAAATGTAGGGAAATGTAAATGTATGGATATATGTAGGGAAATAGTGTAGGTAAGAATAAAAACGTATTTCTTTAATCAGGTTCATTGCAGAAGGGACAAAAGCAGAACAACTGTAGTTGTTGTTTTATCCTGGATCATCCCGTTCATACTTGCAGTATGTGTTCCGTTTGGATGGAATTGTATTGAGTACTGTCATTGCCTACCTGGTTATTATGGGAACAATCTGAGTGACTGCATTTTAGGTCAGAGCTAAAATCGTTTGAAATTTGATTTTAAATATTCCCTACTACCAACTAGGTTCGTGAGACCTCATCCTTCTGTTTTTATGCGTGAGTTTTTGCCAACACGTATGTTTACCGACTATAAGTTAACCCAAGTACCCGTGACGGACCGCTTTCGCTTGCTATCCACGAATTTTTACCACGGTAGCAATTGCACCGAAATGAGCTTATTAATTACATTCAAAGTAATCAGCATGAAACGCAAGAAACCGAAGATTACTTCTGCCTCTGACATGCATTATTGTTATACGACTGCTAGGTGCTGATTCCGGTTACTGTTCTGAATACTGGGCGCCTATGACACACAGCTTCGTGGTAGTAATTTTCATTATTTGGTTCCTGAGTAGTTTGGGAATGTTCTGCTTAGTTTTCAAATCAGCAAGACAATTTTGGAAATCGAGACTGGGTGCTTCCCTCATGACTTTAAAAAGGAATAGACTTCCTTGGTAAGAATATAATAATGAGTATAAAATGAGAGGCACTACTGTGTTGTCAGAGACTACTAGTACTTGATTTGATTGTTGTTTTTCGTTACAGCGAATTGTCGTCTATGCATCCAACTGTACAACTATCAGTCCTGCTTTCATGCCTCACATTTACATTTTCGTCACCTTTGATGATTCTCCTACTTCTCGATGTAACTGTCCATTTCGGCAAGTATCAAATAAATTAAACAAAATTGATCTAAAAAGCTACCTTAATTAATGAATAAAAAATGCATTTCAGGCTACGATTCTACTGGAATAGATACCGCGATTCTTATTACATTGATGTACGTTTTACTGGTCCCTATCATACTGCTCAAGTACATTGCTTCATTGCAAAAAGCAGTTAAAAAAGTTTTCCTGAAGTGGTTTTGTCTACAAAGAATAACTCCGAAGCAAACAACGCGCAAGCATTCTTCAAGTTCAGATTCAGATTTATATGACGCTATACCGCTACAAACTAATTTGCTAAGATCTGATTCTGGTACTATTTCACCAGCTCAGACCGAAAGTCGCACACTTTCTAACCACAACTCTATTCAATAAACAAGTAATAAGTGACACGAGTAATTTATTTCCAATTTTCCAGTATATGGACAGTCTCATATACATCGACATGTATATAACTTTGTTCCATCTGTATATATCTCTGGCTGTCACATTTATTTTTCTTAACTTCTGTTGCGTCTAACGAGAGAGAATCCAAACAGACCATCTACTATTAAATTGTCACTAAAAGACCCTTTTCATACAAGTTTATAAAACTAGTAAATAGTATTATGTATACTATATTTATATAATATTTTTCAATGTATTATGAAGCGTATTTGCAATTCATTCAACACAACAAAACGTCATTTGGCTGCTCATTAAGCAACGTTTTTCATTTGTTTCTTACTGCAAGAGTGTATCTATCACACACGATACAGATCAGTCAACATTGATCGACATTCTAGTTTTGTCTCAGGCAGATTAAATACCGTAGATTTTTTTTCGAGCGAGACAATACTATGCACAAAATGACGCTGTTACAACAAAGGAATTTTTATGACAATCCAAGCGCTGAACCCTGTTGTGTTTACAACGCTTCAGTCATATAGATCTCATTGTTTGATTCTAACTTTTGTCGATGGAAACATTACACTACAGTTGTTTTAAATGTCCTAGTAGACTGTATACTCTGTACTCTGTAGTCTGTACAATACAACAAGTACCCATAAATACGAGGGCGAGTTTTTGTACATCGAGTACAGCATGAGGTAAACAAGAAGTGTGAGTTGATAAGCCTTGCTGTATTTATTAGTAATTTGATTATTTATCCTAACTTGCATAACGTAATTGTAATACTGTATTATTCCAATATTAACCTAGTAATTTTCATAGGCTTTTCGATCATGCGATACTACATTACAATCCAGCTATGAAAGTACAGCTGCCTATACTGGTGATTGCGCATGTTCGGAGTTACTAATAATGTAATTATTAACTTTAAAAGATTTAGAAAGACTGTTTATGACCGATATGTAAATGCCAGAAGAGACAGGTATAGAGTTCTTGTATCTCGTATAGGCGTATAGCAGACAACAACATATATATACGCGAAATCACGTGATAGAAGGCTACTGAATGCTGCGCATCGCCTATCAAGATTGAGTATCCGTAGAATTATCGTTATTAAGTGCATGCACATATTTATTATAATCACGTGGAAAACTCCCTATGATATGGGCAGTAGGGTAATATAAACATGGCATTTAATTGCGAAATATGTGCTGCTATTCACGTTACCATCACGTAGGTATTTACTAAATACACACATTGTTTTAATAGTCAATTCGACCTCGTTGTGTGGTTTTTGTGTAAATGTTGACTTTCCACTTGATATTATGAGGAAAAATCATTCAATAGAACTTTTTTAAAGTTCCTGTACTGAGAAGTAGAAACCTATTGTTCATCCTCGCCGTTGTTTGAGCCTGAAGACCTTGACAATGGTTCAAGGAAACCAATCGCTACCTAGTAACTTGATGACAACTTTTGGGGTTGGGTATGCCGTACAGGCGTACAATGTGAAGTGTACGTTAAATGTAACAGCATAATCTATTTTTTTAAATATATTATGATGCAACAAGGAGATTTTTACGTTGAATTTATAGCCCTAAAAAAGTAACACTCAACCTTCACCCTGTGTAGTATCAGCCTATATTCGACTAGAGCTGAAGATATGTTAAAATGAAAGCCTTAGAAATTATCGAGTTTGAAGAACCAAATTTGCCAGAAAAGCTAACGAACACCGATCTTCGAGAATGGGCAAGTACAAGAAATCACGAGGTAACTAGTTACCTAGCCCTTTACTTAGCCCAACCCCTGTTCATCGTAAAGTAATAAATTTACAGCAACTTCATAGACAGTCGCATCTACGGTGATACACTGACCGTATTCATATTGGTAGTCGTGAACATAAATGGTTTAAATGGTCAAATGAGCCTCAAGAGATCCTACGGGGAGGAGGCATTAAAATTTAGGCCGAAATCCTTTATATACGGGTAGTGTTTTTTTAAATGCTTCATATGCCTTTCTCAAATGTTCCACACTAAGAGGAATGGCCCGCATAAGTTTTACTCGGTTACAATACCTTTTACGTAATATATTCAAATATGGGCTACAGATTAAAAGAAGCAACCATCATTATGTACTGCTTTCGTTCGACAACAGCCTAAGACTTTCAGAAAACAATTTTATGAATGAAAAAGAGCTAAAACATCAAGAGCATGATAATGGAGAGTTCGTTGTTATCTACTGGAATTTTTTTATTTAGCTTGTAGCACACTAACGAGCTCTTCAGTTCTATACAGTACTCTTATTGTCAAATCGACCCACTTATCACGTCTAAGCTGGTTTTCTCTTAATTATTTTTTCCAGCATTCGCCAATAACTACCCAGCATCGAATAACTTGCGATAAATATAGGATGATGCAAGATTCTGAGCAACATCAAATGGGGTTTAGTCCGTTCATGAAAAGTTATCGAAGGACTCTACGGTAAGATGGAAAATTGCTAATTATTCATTCCTTTATCTGACTAATGATTTCATTATATTCAAGACTAAAGCTAGTTGTTTAATAAGCACCACGGCCTTCAAGGTATACAGTAGAATCCGCCTAATAAATCCACCTCCATCCTCCGTCAGTAAATGTGACCAGGGTAAGACAGGGGTTCTTGAACTGTAGGATTTGCAGGGGGGCGTTGAATGCCAATAAGGAAAAACCGAATTTGCTCAAAAAGCTCAAAAAGTTTAAGAACCCCTGCTCCGAGATGATCTTCTATTTTTCTTTTCATAGAATAAAACATAATCCCATAACAATTGNGTCATAAGCGTCTGTATCATTATTTAATATATTCTAGTAATAGGCTAACGCTATTTTTCATTTCAAAAAAAGATAAATTTTTACAAATCGAACTCGGAATAATCATACCGTAATTTCATACAGCGCCAAAAACAATTTCGCTGCCTCGTATCTGATTTCAACATAAACTCATGTCCATATTTTAGAATAACCATATCCAGTCTATTTGATGCAACTTTCCAGTAGTGAAAGTGATTTTGTACAATCTTAGCAAACAACTCTCGATACATAACATACATATTCAATAGAACTCATAAAGTTCGGTATAAGTACGAAAAAATTATATTTAAAAATCTGAATTAAACTATTCTGTGATAACTAATATTTAAAAGTGAAGCGCCCCGATACTGGGTAAAATTTCATAACATATCTTATCTTTGCATACAGTCATAGCAGACGAACAAAGACAAATGAAAGCTGAAAGATCTAAGGCTTGGCATTTGGGTCTGATCCTAAATAAAAACGAGTGTCTGGTTGATCCATCATGGAAACGCGAACACGAAGAAAAAATAGTTAGCGAAACAACACGTAAGGCAGAAGAACGTTCAGCCCATGTGTGGATGGGCGTATTGCAACAATGGACACAATCTCAGGAAACAAGTACATCAAGTACGCCCATTAAACCACCGTCTATAACGCCTACATCAACGAGAACTAAAATCACCACGAACTATGAAAACGAAGTCAACCACACTTATAAAAATGGAGAGCAGGTCACGGGTCAAGGGTCAGATGAAGAAATTCCTGAAACTCCCCCTACCCGCGAGAGCTCGGACAGAGAACTCGCAGAAATATTGGAAGCGAATGAAGATCGCGATGCAGAAATACTACGGCACAGTTCTAGATAACATACTCAAAGAACACTATTACTTGGCGTGCAATTTAATTTTTCATGTTCATTATTCTGGAAAATGGTATTATCTCTTGTGTCTATTACGCTAAGCACTAAATTACCTATTATGCAAACTAATCACGTGGTCAGGGTGTAGTGTACAATTCTAGATCCTGCGAATGGATCAAAGTACATATCATGTCATTCCTATACACATCTAACAACAAATATTATATTTCGCGTAGCGCTGTTTATACCTGTTCCTACACTGACTATGGAGCAATAAGCACCGGTTATCTTAGCAGAAAATGATTCATTGCAGTTGGGTTTCGGCCTTAAATTGGCTTCCCATAATAAACCACAAATTTCAAGATCGAGTATAATCAGTTTCAGAGTTGTGAAGTCAGAATGAGCAGGCGTATAAAGAGGCAAGGAACTATAATGACGTGTCATCATGGAGATTATGAACTACAGTGGAACCCCTCTAAGTCGACCACCCACGGGACGCGGCCAAGTGGTCGTGTTATCGAGGTGGTCGCGTTAGTGGAAACCCCGATAAGCCGACCACCAACGGAAATTTAGTGAAGTGGTCGTGTTAGCGAGTTAGTCACGGTTGTTTCTTTCGTTGACCGCGTTCTCTATACATGTAGTAGATACCCTTTCATCATCGTCATTCTTTGTTCTATCGCACATCATTGCGGTAAAATTGCGTCGTTTCTTTCGCCGAAAATCTTAGCAAATGCACGTTGCGATTCACCCTCACTATCACTCTGCTTTATAAGCATAACCTNAAGAGTACTCAAACATGTTCGGTGTAAAAGTGGTTCAGTATGCCTCCTAGTCTTGTGAGTAGCTAGTAGCAAGTATTAAGATTGTTGTAGTACAATGCTCTGTGGCTGTACTGAACCATATAGATAGGGGGCTTGCATTCGTTTTGGAAATTGCAAAAATAAAAATCTTATACCGTTTTTGTATATGGTAATGAAAGTTGTAATTATTTGTCCCATGGTGGCTTGGTGCAGTAAGCAAGTTCGTACAAATAAGGTTGTGAAATTAAAGGTAGAATCATATACAAATGGTTGTATCCAGGGTGTCGGGGTCAAGAAGTTTTTTGACGCTCGAAGAGTTTATCAGGTGTTTCTGATTGTAACTTTGGATGACATAGATCACAGTGTACTAATAGTGTACAACTAATTGTGTACAATAGTTTACAATGTGTTCCCTTTTATCATGGTACTGCTATTGTACAATGGATTATCTGTTGAGCCAGCACCAGATCGAGAAGATTAAATTTAGACAGTTGTTTATAAAAAAAATCACTTTTTTTGATAATAATATCTGAATCTTGTTAAATCTGGTCTTACGATAGCNCGCCAGTTAGCTATAAAATAATTGCTTCAAATGATATTTTACAATCGACACCAGGCCTCATCTGTGTTTAATCCATTTCAGGCTGAAATGTCTCATAAAAAGAACCCAAAACTGCTCAGTCAATTGCAATATTGCGAGGATAATGGGATACCCATTGCTGTTATGATAGGAAGTGGAGAGTTGGAGGAAAGCAATGTAAAAATCAGAAATGTTGCCACTAGAGAAGAAACTTTGGTACCACGATCACAAATGGTTGATCAGGTTAAAAAAGTACTAGCTCAACAAACTGGTAATTAATGTAAGATAAATCAAAGTTCCTGTTTTTAACGAAGAGTACTCAAACATGTTCGGTGTAAAAGTGGTTCAGTATGCCTCCTAGGCTTGTGAGTAGCTAGTAGCAAGTATTAAGATTGTTGTAGAGTGTAGACTATGCTCTGTGGCTGTACTGAACCATATAGATAGGGGCTTGTATTCGTTTTTGAAATTGCAAAAATACTAATTATATTAATCCACAACAATAAAAAAATTATGCCGTTTTTGTATATCGTAATGAAAATTGTAATTATTTGTCCCATGGTGGCTTGTTGCAGTAAGCAAGTTCGTAAAAATAAGGTTGTGCAATTCAAGGTAAAATCATATACAAATAGGTTGACTCCAGGGTGTCGGGGTCAAGAAATGTTTTTGACACTCGAAGAGTTTATTAGGTGTCTCTGATTGTTACTGATTGCATGACAAAGATCACAGGATTTTCTCGAAAAAGCGAGTCCCAAATTATATATCCTGCTTGCAAGTCTGCTCTTAGACCTGTTCCTCATGGTTCTGACATTCCTGTACAGCATCCCTCATCTGGAGATGATGAGTCATTATTAAGTAACATACCTTCCCGTGCTGATGAAACTGAAGTCAGTGCTGTTGACTTGAAAATTCAGCTCATGTTACTGACATGTATCTGTGTGTAGCAGATATATAGATTGTTGCCTATCACACGCAAGTTAGAATGTAGATGATACACTGCATTGATGTGAACTAAGCACGGTGATGCCAGTGGTGAATATGGGACAACTTTGTAATTGATAGCAACGGGAGTTCTGCATAATTGTGTACAATAGTTTACAATGTGTTCCCTTTTATCATGGTACTGTTATTGTACAATGGATTATCTGTTGAGCCTGCACCAGGTCGGGAAGATTAAATTTAGACAGTTGTTTATATAAAAAAAAAACTTTTTTTGTTAATTATATTTGAATCTTGTTAAATCTGGTCTTACGATAGCGGTTCATCGCGTATATACGGTTTTTCAGTGGTCAACCCCTTCAGCGCGCCGTATATAAGTAGTTTGTAGTTTATAATCTCCGTGATTATAGTTCCTTGCCTCTTTATACGCCTGTGCAGTCTGACTTCACAACTCTGAAACCGATTATACTCGATCTTGAAATGTGTGGTTTATTATGGGAAGCCCAGTTAAGGCCGAAGCCCAACTGCAATGAATCATTTTCTGCTAAGATAACCGGTGCTTATTGCTCCATAGTCGGTGTAGAAAAAGGTATAAACAGCGCTACGCGAAATATAATATTTGTTGTTAGATGATTATAGGAATGACATGATATGTACTTTGATCCATTCGCAGGATCTAGAATCGTACACTACACCCTGACCACGTGATTAGTTTCATAATAGGTAATTTAGTGCTGAGCGTAATATGATACAATTTCTCAGAATGAGAAAAAATTAAATTGCATGTCAAGTAATAGTGTTCTTTAAGTATGTTATCTAGAACTGTGTCGTAGTATTTCTGCATCGCGATCTTCATTCGCTTCCAATATTTCTGCGAGTTCTCTGTCCGAGCTCTCGCGGGTAGGGGGAGTTTCAGGAATTTCTTCATCTGACCCTTGACCCGTGACCTGCTCTCCATTTTTATAAGTGTGGTTGACTTCGTTTTCATAGTTCGTGGTGATTTTAGTTCTCGTTGATGTAGGCGTTATAGACGGTGGTTTAATGGGCGTACTTGATGTACTTGTTTCCTGAGATTGTGTCCATTGTTGCAATACGCCCATCCACACATGGGCTGAACGTTCTTCTGCCTTACGTGTTGTTTCGCTAACTATTTTTTCTTCGTGTTCGCGTTTCCATGATGGATCAACCAGACACTCGTTTTTATTCAGGATCAGACCCAAATGCCAAGCCTTAGATCTTTCAGCTTTCATTTGTCTTTGTTCGTCTGCTATTACTGTATGCAAAGATAGGATATGTTATGAAATTTTACCCAGTATCAGGGCGCTTCACTTTTAAATATTAGTTATCACAGAATAGTTTAATTCCGATTTTTAAATTTAATTTTTTCGTACTTATACCGAACTTTATGAGTTCTATTGAATATGTATGTTATGTATCGAGAGTTGTTTGCTAAGATTGTACAAAATCACTTTCACTACTGGAAAGTTGCATCAAATAGACTGGATATGGTTATTCTAAAATATGGACATGAGTTTATGTTGAAATCAGATACGAGGCAGGGAAATTGTTTTTGGCGCTGTATGAAATTACGGTATGATTATTCCGAGTTCGATTTGTAAAAATTTATCTTTTTTTGAAATGAAAAATAGCGTTAGCCTATTACTAGAATATATTAAATAATGATACAGACGCTTATGACAGTTTTCACAGAAAACAGTAGCCAACACCGAATTCGGCATTCAATGCTATGATGCTAATAAGACCATTAGGGTCGTTATTAGTGGTTCAAATTTTATCGACTTTCCCTCCCAGCATGTACAATATCATGGATCATAATAACCTACTAGATTTTGTTGGCAGGGTACAATGTTCATTTGTTTTTGTCAGATTCAATAACTCTGGATTAAAACGACATATGTCTTGCAAATGGACAGGTAGATTTGTATTAACTTTCGGTGAAAGATTTGGTCGAGTTTGCTCCGTTCTGAATAAAAGTGCATAGATTAGTTATATAGGATATCACCTGAGTGACCTTGATTGTCCGGACAAGCCTTTCAATGGGATGCTTATTTTTCTTTTTTTCAAATTTTCAAATCCAAAATGAAGTGAAAATGAATACAAATATGGAGTCAGATTGCGCATGCGCATAAGGAGGCAAGGAACAGTAATAACGTATCATCTAACGAAGATTATGCAGCTGCAAATTTATGCTATTTGTCTCAATACCACCACTTTCATCAAGTTATGAAACTGTTATACAGTAGTATTAAATTCAATTCCAATTGGGACCGAATTTTTGCATTAAAAAATACCCGGTTAAAAATCCAAACCCCGCTTTATAAATCCATTTTGTTCTTACTGAGTATTCCATTTTCTAATGATAATGTGTAGTGTAATCTCATTCGATCCAAAATGTGATTTGCCAATCTGCTCAAATCGAGCGTTTCCAAACTGGGATTA
>QXVX01002105.1:3271-21339 GCA_013436065.1 Halocynthia aurantium | reverse complement strand
TTATGACGCTGACTGCCAGTCAAGGAAGGTAGCTGAAAAATGTTTTTTTTGTTTATTACATTCATTTAGTACAATGCAAGGTACTTCCGGTCTCTCTAAAACGGCTTCGCAGACCCCAGTTTGAGAACCACTGCTCGCGCAAAAGTCGAACGCAACAATCAAGAGTTTCACGGATCAACATGCGTCATTAGTCTATCATTGCTTAAGAAACGTTGCGTCACAAATTGAAAACCGTGCTTGATATTTTTATCTTTTACACGCGTCCTTCACTAACTGGCATTATCGCACAGTACTTATTAAATGTTTTTGCCCCGCAACGCAATATCGAAGTACGTGGATTTCTCAACAATCAAAGACGTTGCAAAAATGACGCAGTCTTGCTGATGTAACAAACCTGTAATTTCCATATAGACCGAATAAATAGCGTTCACCGCAAATGAATTCGCATTTGTAAACCTTTCTTATACTGAAAACGAAAGCTATACTTGGTGCGCGATTACAATTGAGACAGAAGAGTGCAGATATATTTGTCCGAGCGTTATATGAACCATACATTTTTGACCAGGGATATTCTAGAAGCAATACTTCAAACACTCAAAGTAAAGAAACGATTTTAAAGTTTTGCGGCAAGCAATTGAAAATTTCTTATCGAAAGTCACATCACCCATAAGGTTAAAGTTCAGTTGAACCCGGAAATAGTGGTTTATGTATTTCACGATAATGACGGAGGAATTCCCCCTCGCGGGGGAATTCACCTAATATACATTGGATACTGAATACTGGAAAAGTAAATTAACTAGTTCGTCAATGGTTGCAAGAAGACTGTCCTGGCTTTGATTATGGAGCATACGTCCTTGATGGGTGATACAAAACTAGTCTCCCTGGGTTCTTGCTGGCGTTCAATTTTTCGAAGCCATTTTTGAAGACACCAGTGCATGTCTTCGAAGGCATGTAGCATGGCTATGGAAGAAATACAAGCATAAGGTGCAAGAAGCAGGTGGGTTACTTCCAACTCGATTATAAACTAATTCCTTTTACCATTCATACGTTCCTCTGAGGGTAGGGAAAGAAGATTGCCGCAACAAGGAAACCTACTCGTGGTTTTTGAATGATTGAAATGTACGCATTGCTAGTAAAGGGTAGTGGCACGCATCACTTTGATTTATCCTCAAAGGTAATGATCGAGGGCAATCATGTATGGTCTACAGCAGGGCTTCCCAAACTGGGGGTCGCCCGACAAGTTTTAAGGGTCGCAAAATTTAGCACAAGGTACTACATCTATATAAATTGTACTTTTATACTGAGTTGTGGACTCTATGTAAACACCACTATAGTGCAACTTTGTTACAAATTAGAAGGTGTCGCTAGCAAAAAAAGTTTGGGAAGCCCCGGTCTACAGTATAGAACAGGTTGACTTAATTGGTGCACCTAATATTTTCGTGCTGAAATGCTTCTTCCAACAGTTCCAACTTCCACAGAGGTAAATAATTTGTCAGGAGTTTATTTGTGAGCTAAGGATATTAACCCCACGGAATGCCCATGATGTGACAGCCTTTTAAGCAGTGCTCAAGTATGTTTTCTATGAAAGTTGAAGTGGAATGTCAGAAGCTAGAAGAAGCACCGGAGGCAGGCAGATCTGGAGCTCATATTATTATGTTTGATAATTTACAATTAAAGGTAATGTAGTATTGGCCAGTTATCCAGCATTTTTAGTAATTTGTGTAATTCATGTATTATATATAAGGAATAATTATAGGAACTTCATATGGCTACAAGAGAAATAGAGAGTAAGTTTCAAGATGTGCTATTCGAGAGCAGTGGCAGAATCCAATTGGAAAAAGAGTATTTTGGAGAGCACATAGATATCATTTCAAAATCTAAGCTTGTACAAGGATACTCCGATTCTTCTTTGAAAATAATGAAAGAAACAGTTGAACCTATGTATTAATATTTAATGTGTTTGTCAAGAATAATTGATTACACTTGTGTTAGTGTTTGATCTTCATGAGGTAGTTATAGAGTGTCAACAGTTACATAAAAGGTGGTCGGAAATATTCTGGTATGAAATTACAGTCTACTTTTCTATTAATTTCTTTGTGAATGGAATTAGGAATCATGGAAATTACAGTCTTATTTATATGTGTTGGAATTGTACTTGTACATCTGGTGTACCTACTGTACATATCAATAAAGCGACCAACCAATTTCCCTCCCGGTCCGAAAAGCATACCTATATTGGGAAGTATCTCCCACTTGGGCTTGGAGCCTCATCTATCTATTCCTAAACTGGCACGTAAATATGGTAATGTTATTGGCCTGAAAGCATTTGGCATAAATGTGGTTTGTGTACACGGATATGAAGCTGTGAAGGAAACATTGTTTACCAAGGGGAAAGATTTTTGTGACAGACCTGTGAATGTGATTACCACTGCAATAAAAGGCCTGAACTCAGCAGGAATTGCGGATGCATTCTATGGACCGAAATGGGCAGCTAATCGTAAGCTTTTCCATACAGTGATGCGAGAACAGGGTGTTGGACATGGAGCTGAGAATATCATCAGAAGAGAAGCTCCGTATCTGGTTGCCGAGTTGGAGAATAGAATTGAGAAAGAAACTCTGATTGATCCTGAAGAAACAATAAACTTTGCAGTTTTGAATGTGATTTCTTCATTTGTATTTGGTGACCGATATGAGTACACAGATGAGAAAATAAAACGGCTGATGAAAATAAATGATGAGTTCTTCACAGAAAGTGAGACATTCACAGATCCGTTCTTTTTCATATCACTGATACTGCCAATGTTGACAAAATTTTGGATTTCAAAGCCAGTAAAAAGGATGCAGGACTTGTTGCAAAACTTACATGATTTTTGCTATGATGAAGTTGAAAGACATAAAGAAAATCTTGATGCACAATGTCCAAGAGACTACATTGATCATTATCTTTTGAGAATAAAAGAATGGAGTTTTTCTGATAATGCAACTTACACAGAACATGAACTTCGCATCTCTCTGATGGATATGTTCCAAGCAGGATCGGATACGACGACGACAACGCTGAGATGGGCAGTTATGTTAATAGCGGGGCATCAAGATATACAAAGAAAGGTGCAGTCTGAAATTGAAGAAGTTTTAGGATTTGACAAGGAGGCAAAGTATGAGGACAGATTGAAAATGCCCTATACTGAAGCAGCTATACATGAAATTCAACGATTTGCTAGCATTGCTCCTCTTGCTTTGTTTCATGCTCCCGTAAAAGATGCCAAACTTTATGGGTAATTATTCAAAAATACCCGTAGTATCGCACAAATGATTGAGAACTGCACCTGGTAATCAAGCATGTATGAATAGAAGTGTATGACCTTCATATAATTCTCTGCTCCTCATTATCTGCTATTTTGAATAAAGTTTATGGTATTATTGAATGAGGAACACTCGAGGCCAAATTCTAATATTTTTAGATCCTTATCTTGTAATGGAAATTGAGAAGAGATGTTCTTGCACGATTCACTTTCGGATATAAGATATAGGGGTGTAAATGTCCTGTTTTACTCTTCCAGTGCAGTTAAGTTGTGCATGATTTATACTTTATTCATGCAATAAGGAAACATAATATATGATGTTATTTTAAATATTGTAGGTATGACATTCCAAAGGGAACAATGATGTTGATCGATCTTTATTCATCTAATCATCAAGCTGATAAATGGAAGAATCCTCATGAATTTGATCCGGAAAATTTCCTGAACGAGGTAAAACCAGAATGAATTTCCAAATTGTTTCATTATAGTGGATATCAGACAACACCCATGTAACAATGTCTGTTCTTTTCCTATCTGTGTTTTCTCCAGGATGGGCAGTTTCAGTCTAATGATGCTCTACTACCTTTCGGCGGTGGACCTCGTATTTGTGTTGGGATGTCCATAGCAAAACAAGAACTATTCTTATTTCTTGTCGCAATACTTCAAAAATTTTGTATAAAACCTGAAAGTGAAGGAGTTGAATTCGATTACAAGCCAATCAGTGGAATTATTCTTCACCCGAAACCTTACAAATGTCGATTTATAAGAAGAGATTGATTTACATTTGTATATTTTTTGCTATGGACCATGTTGTAAGAAGATACCAAACTAACTTTTAACGTTGCAATCAATTTGCATGAATGTACTTTGTTGTAATGCACTTATGTATATTAATCGTGTCATTTTTGTATTAAAGTAAATATGTTAATACGTTGCAGTATTATGGATCAAGATTGGCGTTCCAGGCTAACTCGAATGCTAAAGAGGAACTGTTTAGTAGATTAATGACCTGATGAACATATCATCCCATACATGCTAGATTCAATTTTCAAACATGAAAACCAACGCTACCGTTCACTTTTATAAATCCTATTCAGTTAGACCGATCAGCTACACAAATTTAGTGTGATGGAAATTAAATTAAACTGTTAAACTGTATTAAGAACCATATGCAGTAGATGTAGATGTCACTACTATCTATTAAATTTATCCCTTGATTTAGGATCATATTCACATCTGCATCCTTCACAATGCTTAGCACACACTTGTGATGGGTAACATGGATTTCTTGATACACTATTACAGAGAGAACAATATTTATGCCCCTTCGAATGTGATCATTTTGGTCATTAGGTAAAAGCATTGCTTTGTGTCGTGTTCATGCTAATGGTAAACGGAGTGAAGAAACATGTTAAGAACTTATATTAGTGTAACAACGTCGTAAAAGTGCTTGACAGCCCCATCTCTTCTAAGTATGGAGATAAGTACCCCCCGTTCGTTCCTTCATGAGCGTTTTGCTTCTTCCGTGAACTTTGAACCAGTCATTGTTATGGTTACGAGACGGACGATGTAGTTTTGTCATTCAGAGTACATGTACGGTACGCTTGCAAGTACACTTTCAGGTGATTCGTTTCAGCCTCTCTCACTGACTATTTGAAGAAAATTCCTCGTGATATAACTAAACATAACAAGTATTGTATTGTATTTTAGTGATTCATTTTAAGTAAACTGAATATCTAAATCATGAGTTCGCGATTTGAGGGAAGGAACGAAATCCGGTATAACAATTCAGGAGGAAGATGTCTGTTGGAAAACTGGGTGGAAGAGGTAAATATTCGTATTGAACATTGATTATGCAGTTCCGACCGATTTTCTCAATAATTCACTCAAATTAGCGAGCCACAGCCGACCTTGAACCAACTGATGTGAACTCAGAATATACTAGCAGCGCTCAGCTCCACAGACATGGTCATAAAGGACTTCTCACTGTAAATGTTGATGCAAAGTTAGCGAATCAAACTACCATCAACGAATCATACCAAGAACCGAAATTTCCGCAAGTGTTGTTAAAAGGCAAGAAGGCTCAAACACTGGAAAGAATGCTTTATGATGAAGTGGGGTAAGGGACTGTTGAACATAAGATGACCTATTGACCTTTGAACATAGCCATACATTTTATTCATTGCCAGATTATTCACTTCTGTCAACATTCATTTATATAATTGCTAAGCGAAAACACAGGTACAAAATTTTGTCTTCCATGACAAAATGTGTTCTTTAATGGCACTAGCTTGAGCTATGGTGTTGGTTGCAAGTTTTTTATATTACAATTAAAGCTATGATTGAATATATGGCATTTGGCTAAATTGGTTTAGCATGGTTCAAATTCTTATCCCGGGAAATATCGACCTGGTCATAAAATATACTACACCCAAATATGTAATTACTCTTATGTGATTTACTTTCATGTATTCAAAAATTCCTTCTCTTTCTAGAAAAATAACACATGAAGAGTTCAATCCTCCACCTCCTCCTACTGAATATAAAACAATAAAGCAGCAAGATTATGATATTCCTGATTTCAAGTCGGCTGTAATTCCACCAACAATGGTATGCCTTCTCTATTATCCATGCATGATATATATTTATATATGAAAAAATAAGTTTGCTTGTTTCATAATCTGCTTGAGATAGAAAAGCAAACCGTAGGCCAGATTTGATTTGATTTGACTCAGAATAGCACATTGAACGGAACAATAGATGAATTACTTGCAATTTCAAACATTTCGATATCATTGTACTATAACGTTATACACTTAACTTGAAGGCTTGCGAGGGCAACGTAAGATCACGTGTTAGTATTTACTACACCAGTATGGTTAAACTACCTAGAAAGTGGAGGCCATTTGAGATTGAGCGTTCGTGGCTGTTTTCCCATGATAAGGCTGAACGTCCAGAATTTACCAGATGTTAAGGCAAAACCAGGGTCACCAAAGTCGTTGCTGTTGACCCTTATGGGTAAAGGGCCCTTTATGGTTCAATAAAAATTTTGGGGTAAAATAACATTGTTTGGAAACCCATTAGCGTAATTGTGGGCAAAAATGAATGTGTGCGAATGTCCTGTTAGTCATTAGTGCCAGGAACCCATAGTTGAACCACAGTATTATATATCATCCACTATTATTTTCCATGTATGTTATGATATGACTGGCAGTAAATTGTTTTGCAGGAACACAACGTGAACACTGACCAGTGCATAACGTTTTGGTCGGAGCATAAAAATAAAATTACGGTAAGTGTAAGATTTCTTTTTGAATAAAAAATCTTTTCGAACTCGATCAACGGATATATTCATTTTGATTCCTACAGGGTGTTTCTCAAATGAAGACGAGAGACACTCCATTTAAAAAAAACTCGGCCTTCAGCAAACCTATTTCTGAGTACTGCGACGAAGCGAAACCTTATGAACACGAGAATTATCCAAACATGTAGCTGAAATCATTTTAGCTGCCTAATTAGTTTTTATTCTAACTTCTTATTTTACTGCTAGCTGGCATTGTACTTGCTATACAAATTACAGCATTTGATTGTATTGTGTAAGATAGCTTGTTGAGCACATTTATTCAATATCATTGTAACAGCATTGATGAGAAAGTATCATGATAATTTCAGTTAAGTAGAGGTTCCATGATTCATCAGGTATTAGTTCAATTCAAAAATCCAACGGTGATGTCTTCGATGTACTTCCACATGCAAGGACATTCGTCGCATCATCGTCCACGCCCTGCCTCTTGACGTTTTCCCCGATGTCTGGAGGGAGATGGAGTCTTTCTATTGTGAACTTCTTTCGTCTCAGCTTGAATGCAAGATCCAGAGAATCGGGAGAATACGGCAAAAGAGAATTCAAGGTTGGCAGTTGATGGATCGTCAAGAGACCTGTAAATTGGGAAGGAATGATTTACTGTACAGAGAATGTGCCTGTGCTACTGCTCGCTCTAGCAGGGAATATCACATCATATGGACATTTCGATCAAACCTGGGAAAACGGATTGGGGTCAAAGGTATACATGTATATATTGGAATATATGTGTTTGAATCGTGGTCTATCTATTAACCTGTATGGTATAATGATCCCAACATCAGGGATCCCAAATGCTCCCTTGTTGAATTATCACATAACTGATGTTCTTCATATGGCTTACACGTCCCATTATAGAAAAGCACCCAGCTCGGGTGAAAATTCTTGGTGTGTTTGGGGGAATTCACTGTTCAAGGTACCAAGGGTTCCATTTTCTACTTCTTTCGCATTAAGCTTTATTATGCCACTAATCTATGGAATCATGGTGAGGTAAATCTTAGAATTTGTTCAGTTTGCCCATGTCTAACAGACATTTTGGAAATTTATTATATTCATAGAAAACATCAAAAATTTGGCTACGTCAATGATCATCAGCTTACCATGATATTCCTTGAATAGAGGATTGGTTTTTGTGTTACCAAAAGCCTCGAGTCCTATCGTAGAATCAGTCAGATGTCGAATTCTCTGTACGGTAACTTTTGGGTAAAGATGGATAGGCACGGTTAACCAGCAAACGACCAAGGAGTTCCTTGCTATCGTTCGTATACAGATCAAAAATCGTAAAATATCTTGAACACTATTTTGGCCCGTCCCAACTGTTCCCCAAAAGGGCGAACCGAAAGATGGAATAGCGATCCGAAGTATGTTAAGTTTTTTTCCAGATTTTGTAGCTGTCTCTACAGAGTAATTGTTTTCCTGAATGAAGGCATTCAGTTTGCTCAGAACAAAATGATACATATCGAACATGGTTGAACTGGAATTCTTGCCTGCCTCCTTCTTCAAGTCATAACAACACATGGCGGTGTTTTCAATCAACTGCTTGGGCATATTTTTACTTATGTTATAATAGTGACCGTATTTTGAATACTGCGAGATGGTTGTTTGAATCTTAGGAGAGCTTTCGTATCTCCAAGCGATTTTCATATTGTCCTGTGTACCAGCTGTTGATTCTTCCTCGAACAAGATGGGTTCTGGTAAATGATTGAGTATGGTCATTGGATTTTCATTGGCAGAGGCAACAAAAACTCCATGTTCACTCATTACACCCTCAGCCAAAAAATACCTGTGACATTTTGACAATTAATACACGATCTTAATAAGCATATGGGTGATGGGTGCTTCAAAATATACTAGCCTTGTTAGGACATCGGAATACTGGTGATTTAAGTCCTCCTCTACAACGAAAACAGTCCCTACAGGAATCCCACCACCGATCACAGCGTCCAGGGATGGTATACCGGTTGAACATAAGAGCTGTCCGTTATGCAAAGAGGGACGTGTGCCACTAATCAGGGAAGAACTTCCTTTTCCTCCTCTTTCTTTCTTTTTGAAGCTTGTTTGCATAACGTTGAAAATCACGTTATTTTTATATTCAATTTCGAACGAGAATACACACATACAAAAGATATTACCACCATGTGTACATCACCACACCACACCACTGTCAATAATCACTAAACCCTGCCAGGGTTAAAGGTCGTTGTGGTGACAACAAAAAAGGTCACAGTCAACTTTCCTCACCATACCTTGCCATTTTTAAATGTTTTTTTACTTCCTGAATGTATGAATATAAATGAATATGAAATAATTTGTAAATTGATGCAAAAATTATCCTCAAAGCAAAATGACTTGATTACATTTATTTGAAGCAATGCAAGCTGTCTGACTTTTCGAAGGCTTCTCATCAGTTTCCGGTTCGAGAAAGAAGTTTTGTCAGCTGTCTGTTAATCAATCTCTTGATGATTTATCATATGTTATCTTGTTCGCCTACTGTCGTTATTTCGGCTGTATAATTTTCAAGCAGCCTCCGAAATTGCCGTAACAGCGAAAAGCTAGGAATTTCAACGCCACTCATGTGTGAAATTGCCGGTACTATCGTCTCTCCCGCCACAGCATGACTAGCTCAACGATTCTGGTGGTGTGTTGTGTTTGATGTGAGATAATGATTAGCCATTGTTATTAAAGTGTTAATGATTTATTTATACTATTGATATGACAAATTTTGTTTTACCTTATTGATTTAGTAGTGACAATCGTTGAAGCTGGAATATATGGGTGATAGCTTTTTTAAATTGACTGACTGACTGCGTACGTCCGTTTAAGTATAGCTATCGAATAATCCACAGTAAATGAAATTCCAGTTTTCATTCATTGTAAAACACACCACACCCACATAAAATTATTTTGATTTGAATTCAGAATATAGCATTATCCGATATGGCTAAGCTAGATCCTTTTCTTGTACTGGTTATTCTGTATGGCGTGATCATGGTGGAGGGAATGATTGATCCCAAATTACTTCTCCCATTTTATGGTGATGCCCAAGTGAATTATACCATCAATGCTGAGGAAGGCTGCTACTCGTGGAAATCGATTGCCGAGGACGTTGCAACTATCCATCCTGTAGAAAGCACCTACGACAATGTCAATATGTGTTCTAGATCGGCGATGGTTGTGGTGAGAAGTAGCAAGCCTTCCAAGAGGATGACCCTGATAGTAGCCACGAATGTCAAGACAGGAATGGTGCTTCAATGCGACGTTATAATCGATAAAATTCACGCTATAGATATTGTGTCAAGAACGAAGGAACTCTACCTTGAAGATCCTCCTGAAAAACTGAAGATCCGAGCTCTTGATCAAGAAGGGAACACTTTCAGTAGTACAGCTGGGATGGTGTTTGAATGGACACTTTCACAGGTCGAAGGCTCTTATATAGCCGATGACAAGAGTAATAAGCAACCTCCTCATCACTCGGTGCCCGCTCACAACATCTTGCTGATTCAACGCTTCATAGACACCAAATACATTGGCGAAGAGTACGTACACGACCTTGAAAAGAAAGGAAAAATGTCCGACAGCACGCTGATATCCGGCATTCAAACGGGCACGGCTGTCGTAGTTGCCGATCTCATCAGTACCATCGAGTGTCATAGCACTGTGCCTCCCTCTAGTGTCCAGTTTGTTGTCAGGGATAAAGTGATGCTTGTGCCATCTCACGATATCTATCTACTTCGTCATGCATATATTCGGTACAAAGTCGAACGTTGGAGGCAGGGTAAGTCGACCGAAATCATCATGCCCTCTTCCCAATATTTCCTGCAAATAAGAGATGTCGACAGTGAATCTAGTGCTCCTGTGATAAGCTTAGAACAGAGCACTTCTGTTGTAACGGGACTCAACGACGGCATGAGTCAGATCTTTCTCATCGACCAGCATCTGAAACACTATAATAATTTAGTCATGGAACAAGCTAAATCGGACATATACGTCGCAGAGGCTGCTTATCTGAAGTTTGAAATTGAGCCGTACAATAAATGGATCCTGCAGGTTGATAGTTTATACATCATTCATGTTCACTTATATAGCGAAGACAACAAAAGAATTTGGCCTTCCGATAACATTCGCCTCGACAGCAGCCTGAATGTATCCTTCCTAGAAATTCTCGACTCCGTTAAAAACGGTACTTGGTACCATGTTCGCACTTTGAAAGTAGGTGATTGTGAGATTTCTTCATTGCTCAAAGGCGTTGTAAAGGTTGGAGCGACGGTCGTACAGGCTGGCATGTTTGCACAAGGGAGTGAAAACATTCAACTGTTTGACCAACCGATTGCTGTCGATCAAACACTTCAAATCTTCAACAAAATTAGAGTTGCGCCTACTCTCATACTGTTCCCTTGGCAACCAGAACCTGCCATCTACAAGTTTAGATATCGGGCGAGCGGAGGAAGTGGCAATTTTACATGGTCAGTTAATGAAACAGAGTCGTCCAATATTTCTTTCATAGGTCTCTTCAGCATAATGAGTGGGAGCGAAGAGGGCCATCGACCCCGCAGAGTCACGGTCAAAGCTTTGGATATCAAAAACGAATACCATTATGGAGAAGCGGCTGCATTGCTTGCCCCTCCTGCAAAGCTTCAGTTTGCTCTTTCTACCTTGGAGGCAGAAGTAGGAGGACACTTGAATCTCTATATTGGTATGTATGCAAAGATAGGAGACGAGCACATTCCCTTTACCGACTGTTCCAAAACGAAGCATTTGCACTGGGTCATTCAGGATGAATCTATCTTCGAATTTTCCAAAGAAGAGGAAGAAATTCCTGAAGAAATGACAGATCCAGTTCCGACTTCACCATCTTGTGTCATGCGACAAGTTCGGGTCCTGAAAGAAGGCCACACGACTGTCATGGTGACCTACAGCCACGAATTTTTCAATTTTACGCTACAAACATCAACAATTATCGCCTCTTTCAATCCTCTTGTAGTTTTAGATCCATCGCAGATTGCCGTAGTAAGCCTGGATTCTACCAAGGAGTTGTCTTACCAGGGTGGACCGAACCCATGGCCACTGCTCCCAAGTGGCTACGAGAAACTGATCAGTTCTGACGACGAAAACGTTCGAGTCACTCAAAAAGTTTCTGCCAAAGGTCATTTGTTCGTTGCACACTGTTTACGTCTGGGTGCCGCTCACTTGACTTTGACTGTACAAAACAGACCTTGTAGCACCAATCCTTTTCCCGTAAAAACTAAGGTATCCGTACAAATAAGTTGTGCGATACCGTCATCATTGAAATTGACCACGCAATATCTTCCTTCTGAATGTCCGTTGTTCTTAACTCAGACAGCACATACAATCATAGGCCTCGCAGGTGACACTCTCCAGATAACATTAACTGCATATGACGACTTAGGAAACCAGTTCGACAATTTCACTTCACTGCTTTCGAGATGGAAAATCGCCTTGGAATCTTTTCCTCCTTCACTGGCTGAAGATCGTTTTACCGCTGACTCTGATAACCAGAGAAAACATTTTTTCATTCAAGATCTTTCGGTTCCACTTCGTTTAGGCAACGTGAAGCTAGAGGTAACAGTTGATTCGTACAAAGACAGTACGGATCGAGAGGTATGCTCTCCACACCACTGCAGGATTCAACCGACAGCCCAAGTATCCATGGTTTTAGTTGTAGTTGGCCCGGTCACCTTATCCTCTCACGACATAGTTATGTTCAACAGACCTAACCATACCGAAAGTGTTGAAATTCATGGCGGTTCCGGATATTTCCGGTCAGAAATTGGACCTGAATCGAGTAGCGGTCGTGTAGTCAACATGACTGAACGCGAACGTGCCGTCGACCTTCGACCTGTAATGCATGGGCATGCGTATTTAAAGGTAGTCGATCTGTGCATTCCGAAAGCAACTTCAGTCCAGGGTTCCATTTCTCATGCTGAGATCACAGTATCTGATGTATCTTCTCTCCATCTATCTGTAAGCCATTTGATAGAAATCGACACATCCGTCGAAGCCAAGGTTAGATTATTTGATATGAAGGAGCTTTCAATGCCTAATAAGTTTGATCTCGACATAGAAATGGCGACAGATCCTTTGGATATCGTGAGCATAGGAGAAATTGAGAAGGAAAGAGATGGTTTGTCATTCAGGTCAAGGGTTACGGGCTTATCTGTCGGAGTAGTTAATGTCAGAGCTTCCACTCTTTCGAGGGATGGCAAATTGATAACTAGTAATGTTGTGAAGATTACCGTTTTTCCTCCGCTCAAGCTTCTTCCTCCTATCATAACTGTAATCCAGGGATCTGAATTTCACTTGTATGTTGAAGGAGGACCACCCGATGATGTTCAACTACAGTTTGATTCTGCAGACAACAACATAGCTAGCGTATCAAGTAACGGAGTGATGACTGCTCATAACAATGGGAATACATCTATCACAGTTAGTGCTTTGACCAAAGATGGTCAAGTGTTTCACGGACAGTTACCTTCTCTAGTGTACGTTGTTCAACTCACAGGGGTGTGGATACACATTCCGACGAACCGTTTTTACACTGAATCGATAGTCCCTGTTCATGTGTATGGTTCCGCAGGGCCGGGCTATAACGCTGTAAGCCTGGACAGTGATGCGGCAGGACTCGTCTTCGCGTGGAAAGTTAACAACCATGCTGTTCTGAGTATCGAATCCGTACATGTGAGATCGAAAATCGAAATTCCTGACACTCTGAAGTTCACTATGCATATCAAGGGCCTATCTCCAGGGCAAAGCACAGTTTCTTTGATGGTATCCGCCACAAAAACCAACCTCCATCAATTGACCGAACCAATTCTTGAAGCGGATATTCAAGTCACTGTGTTCGACCCCTTGATCGTTCTGAATCCGTTAAACAAAGCATGGGCCACTACTAACAGTATGTTGATTACCCCAGAAACTACGTACAATGTAGTCTCGAACCGTGATGATATAGCAGTGAAAATGGGACTTATCTCATTATGTAAATCATGTGGAGTGAACATCACAATAGACAATAGCAACAGCAAATGCATATCTGTAAACGGTGATCATAAAACCGTGACATCTGGTAAAAATCCTTGCGAGGCAACCATTCTTGTTTCGTCTCATGAACAGTTTGGTGCGGTGCAAACACTGGCTGTTCATATCAAAGTAAAACCTATATCTTATGTCATGGCACTCATAGAGAACAAATTTTATACGAAGGATTCAGAGGAGCCACTGATCGGTTTCCCGTTGGGCTCTCGGATAACCGTCAGCATCCAGCAGTTTGACAATTTCGGCTCTCGATTCGACACCAGTGATCCTGATCCTGATTTCTTTTCAAACAGAAACGATTTGTTGGAAATCACTCCTAACCTACGAAGCAACTTGCTTAATATCACCGCTTCTTCGACAGGTGTCACTATTTTCAAAGTTTGGAATAACAGAGATGTCAGTTACTTTTTCCCTCTGAACGTCATATCAGTCATCAGTCCTGCTGAAAAGAAAGTATCAGTAACAGTAGGCGTCAAGAAATGTTTTACAAGTCGACTCGTAGATTCGGAAGGAAACTCTGGCACATGGCAAATAAGCAAACACAAGTCTTTCCTATTAGATTCTGATACAGGAGCCGTAGTACCGCTAGCAAGAGCTGTTGGTGAACTTGAGTATTCCATACAATCTGTGCAATCCAAAATCATCTTGTCTTCCGAGGTTTTTTGGATCAAGTTTGACAACACTAAATTACCTGGGTTCATCACTAACGCAAAATCACAGTACTTGTTGCCAATTGAAATTGGTGACAGAAAACACGATCATTGTGACGGACTCGAAATGGAAATGACAGAAATTGCACAAAGTACTTTTGAATGTTCTGTTTTTGTTGTATATGCCGATGATTATCCAATTATTTATCAAACCAAGTTGACTTATGTTTCCGCGAGCAATACTTACGCTTGCCTCCTCGATCTTGTTGATCTCAGCGAAGAAAATGAAATAACTCTGTCGACATCAAAGTTAAGATTCACAATTTCCCTTGGAGTATCTTCGGAGTTTGCGGATCGTGGAAGTTCGTTGCAATCGCCCGTCACTATCAAATTCGTTCCAGCATTTAAACTGATGAACAGTTCTAGCATCGTTTTGGTTTCTGATGAAGAATCATTGCTTTGTATATCGGCTACTATGGAAGTACATCAATCCATTCAATTGACAACAACGCACCCGAGGTCCATCACGTTTCGGTCCCCGGAAGATTTTGAAGATGATGTTGTATGCCACAAAGTGGTGTATGTTTCAGAAGTTCAAAATCAATCGCCTGAAGACAAGTATGAAATCAAGTTGTATTCTTCTTTAACTCACCAAGAGGAGATTGTGGAAGTTTATGGTAAAGATGTACAAAGACCACAGCTGTACACAAAGCAAATCCAGCCGACATGCGTCGATCAGCAGAGTCCAACATCGTCTTGGATTGCTGATCAGTATTCCTTTACGTATTTAAGTTTTTTGATTACTGTACTTGTCATTATACTCTCCACTTTCATTATAATGTTGTCATGTGGCTTTTTCACATGGGCCTTTTCACCAATGAACCAACAATCCCAACAATCTTCGCCGCCTCTAAACGATTCCGTGGTTCGTAGATCTCCAGGTATAGTCCCTTATTCGCCAAGTAACTCTTACATGATACGACGAGCGAGTCCCAGAGGATCTCCTTCGTCTCAATCTGATTCTCCCTCTCCTGGAAGATTGCGGCTTTGGAGTACTTACTACGAACCACAAAGTGGAGGAACGTGACGAAGATTTAATCTTTTACAGTATATCCACATACAATGCTCGTTGTTAGAAATGTGTCGCCAGGTATATATTTATGAAATATGCAGTGCTTTCGGTATGTCAAGATTCCTAATACTGTGCCTTGTTTTTTTATTGCTTCTTGTATTCATAAGCAATGTAATTGTGTTGGTTAGATGATAGTTTAACATATTTGTGGGTATGCGGGGTGTGTTCAATCATTATTCAGAGGGTAACAGTTTAGGTGATGCTCTGAGCCTGAGCGGTGTGGAAAGTAGAATGTGTCATTTATAGATAGGAATTGCATCTGAATGTAATCACATCTGTTTTCTTTGATGCATCTATTGGAACTTAGTACTGTATATGGGATACGAGAAGATTTTCACAATGTTGTTCATTTCATTCTATTCGAAATTAAATTCGTTCCTCACCTTACTGAATTGTTATTTTATCAATATTGCGTTGTCTGAAAAATAGACAACTTTTGTAAGCATTTTTTCTACGTTTTATAATATATATTCACTCAGAAAAATCAAGTGATACTAAGTATTTGTTGCACGGTATGCTATGCAAACTGCAATAATGACCTACAGTGGACTGTCAGTGTGAAGATTGGTTATTACGTCGAAATGGGACCTGTCAATAGATTTGTAGAGAATTTGTCGGGAACTGAATTCGTATAGATAGAATAGGGCAGGCTTCCCAAACTGGGGGTCGCGCGACGAGCTTTAGGCGTCGCAAAGAGTACATCTATTTCGAGTTTCGAAATAGAGTTTTCCGTGGTTAACCTGAATCAATTGACCCAATATTTTCAGGGAATATTAGTTTATGTATTACGTTCAAGATGTGCTAATTTTAGCGTGATTGCACCAATGGAAGTTCATATATAAGCGTCGATTGTACTTTGCCATCTAGCGGTTTTAAGTTTTTACTTCACTCAACAGTTATAAATGTTCCAACAGTGACATCTAGCGGTTGGAAATTTTTACTTCAATAAACGTTTGTGAATAAACTTAGGTGAAGTAAGAATTTTCAACCGCTAGATGTCACTGTTATATCATTTATAACCGTTACGTGAAGTAAAAACTTCCAACCGCTAGATGACAAAGTACAATCAACGCAGCATACTAGCCGTACGTCCTTGTCAATTTTGGACTTTGTACGCTAGTTTTTGGGAATGGTAAAGTTTAACGCTAAAATAAAACAAACATTGATCGACTTCATTCAATCGTAAGCGGGCACTTGCACGCGGGTTAGGGATGTTCAGAATACTAATGAAGACTGACACTGCTGCACGGAGGCTTAATGGTTTATCTAGAATACTAGATAACGGCAAACGAGCTTTGTACTGTGCAAGAAATAAATCGGGTTCGTTTCTGTTGGAATATAATTCATAAAGGCTGATTGTTCCCTTCTTTCATTTCAATATCATTTATAAGTGTTATTTCTTTCATTTTAGAGAGTTATGTTGACATAGGTGGAACTAAAGTTCCCACAAAGACCCCAAGAAGCCCCCTGCATGTTCCATATGGTTATGGTGAGAGTCGTATTGATTAGTACATACTGTATTTACTTATACACCTAATTCGAGATCTCTTTTAGGTAATATCTTAGTTTAGCGACCCAAAACACTGTAATAGTGGTGTTCCCTTGTATGAGATCATATGAAACTTGCACAGAATCCTTAAATTATTCCAACATCGCGAATCCACTCAACCGTGACTGCAACACTAAAATCGGTTTCTTTCTAAATATTCGATATTGGGATTCGTATAACTGCATCAATCACCTTTTGTGTGAACTGTGAATACAAAAATATAAATATCTAACCGTAAATACAAAAAACGCACATAAGTACAAACAAACGTTACGAAAATATATCCTTTTTTTTCAGTCCCAGCCCACAAACAACTACCTCAGTCAGTTATTAGGCATTTGAAATGGATGGCTCAAAAAGACCTCCTCGGACAAGATATATTTTTGATTGGGCCTCCGGGACCTATGAGGCGATTGCTTGCAATGCAGTATTTGGTAATTTTTGGATATTTTTTGATGGTTATATTTGAAATTATTTAACTACCGGTACATCAACTGCAATAAGGTCATCACAGCATCTGCTAAAAAATATTGCCAACTCACAGATGATGGATATCGACCTTGTTCACATTGTACTAAATTGTATTAATTTCGTTAGGAACTGACTAGGAGAGAGGCTGAGTACATAGCGTTATCCCGTGACACAACTGAGAGTGATTTGAAACAGAGAAGAGAGATCAAGAATGGTTCTTCTTATTATATAGACCAGGTGATGAATTACTATGTAGGCTAATATGAGGCTATTTTTTTCGGCCCGCGTCATGGTTGAGAATTTTCCACAAAAAACTAAAATAGTACGATGTCAACTACGAGTAAGTTTTATCGTGTTATTTAACATCAAGAGTCCGGTCCGACAAACTGTAAAAAGTAAAACAAAAATTACCCCCTGTTATTCCACTTTACCACGTTCATATTTTATTCTATTACCTAATTCGAGTACCTAATTTGTTGGTTTGTGGCCCGCGTCGTCAATAAAGTTCAAAAAGTGGCCCATGACATATTTTGAGTTGGAGACCCCTGATCTA
>QXVX01002098.1:45089-67696 GCA_013436065.1 Halocynthia aurantium | reverse complement strand
ATTATTGTCATTTTCACGAGGGAAAGTTGTGTACAAATTAAGTAAAATAATACACCGAAAAAATTCTTTATTAATGATGCTTTCCTGATGTTTTACAGACATAGGCGTCCGGGGACTCTTTGCTTTGGGGGTTGAGTTTTTTATTTGCCAGATACTTTCCACAGATACAAACAGTAATCTATCCATCTACATACACATATATAGAAATATATACACTGTAAATTTGGTGAAAGTTTTGCTCTCGCTGATTTAACAACGATGTTTCGCGCTTTGCATTTGCTCGACAATCCCCTGGCTTTTGGCCGAATTGTCCGGACTGTTTTGCCCAAATTTGGAGCGGCAACTGTCCCCCTGCTCCCGCAGCCCGTAAATAGATCAGTCACTAACGAAATCATTAACTTATCCTATGATACCAAACCCATCTCATGATGAAAAATTAATGGAACTGGTATAGCCGAAAGATACCTGCTATTCAATTTGTCAATATTATTAGGTATTATCTCAGGAAGCGAACTTTACGCAATGACTCCACTAGACTATTTATTAACGTCGCCTCTTTCACAGACAATTCAATCTCAAGCAAGTCTAGTCTCAAGACTTGTCTGCGTGGCACTTTTAAACTCGCTATTCTGCATAATGGTGTGATATTAATAATAATGTAGGACATTTTACAGGGATTGAACTCATTCAGTATTTGTAAAATATTTCCCAGAAACTATTGCATTATTTCTGTAGTTCAATTTCATTTGCAAAAGATATTAAATAATCCAGCAGTTCTATGTTTTGATAACCCTGTACTCTAGTATAAATCAATTAATTTGTTCGCGCGTAAAGTATGAGTGCAGTTTGAATGCTGAGTTTAACCTCTGACCCGTACTTAATCTGACGACAATAGTTTCGAGTTTAAGACCATATGATAATTTATATTTTGTCGAATGACAATAACCAATGGTGTTAAGAAAGAATCCTTTTTCATGGAGTCGCAAGCTAGCATAACAGTCAAACGAGTAAACCCTTTCTAACTTTCTAAATTGAAATGATGTTAATATAATTTTTAATATACAATCAGATTCCATTAATATTATTTCAATTCTCTAGCAGTTGAATTGTGCTTAATTATTCCTAAGCTTTTGTGTCCATTTTACAAATTCTCGCGTCGAAAAGCGTGCCCTGTCGGCGCGGAATTGTCTCGCTCGGAGAAGGGAAGCATCGCCATTAAAAAACACACCTTGTGTTCATACATGCTCGTACTTACAGTAAACATTAATTCGTAAAGTTGAGTAGTCGGGTCTTCCGATTCCATTTTCAGCCCGACAGGTTATCAGACTACCTTCCGAACGCTTTATGTCCTTTATCGTTAATGTTGATTTGTATTTGTCCAGCGGTCTTCTGCAAATCGTGTTTTCTTACATTAATGAATTATTTAGCACGTTAACGAGATGCAGAAAATCAAAATAAATTCACCTCTCCAAGTCCCCTCCAATGATCGTCCACTCTAGTTTCGGACGAGGGTGACCGGATGCCACGCAGGTAAACTGGATGTTTTCATGTTCAGGGACGTTTAATTCTCCCTTGCCTCCAAGAATTCGAACTGACGGCTCTTCTGTTAGTAAAACATTTGAACAATTTACACGTGAATAAGATTTGAAATACAGTAATATAAAAAAATCCAGCAAAAGTATTTTCTACGACCTTACGTCATAGTATTATTAATACTAAAATATCTCAAAATATTCTTTAAATCAATTAATAACCTAACGAGACTTAGATTCTTCCGCGTGTTTTTTACGCTTATTGTTGTTACGTGTTTTTCGTCATGATTACACGACGTTATGTCCGGCTTACGTCAGAAATCGGCTTAGATCGCGGCTACTGGACCCCATTAATGACGGGTTACGGGGTATTACTGAATATTGTAACGTTAAAATCGACTGAATAATTTCAGTTTTGGCTCTTTACAATGAAAAATATATAAGAAAAGGACATTGCCAACTGCTGAAGGCCTTTTTGTTCGAGGCTTGTGCACAAAAGGTGAAGTCTACATCTGTTGGCATTAATTATGCACGTGGTGACGACAGGAACCAAGTCCTTATCGAATTTTCGCATTAAGCTATTAGAATAATGCGGCATTCGCGAAGGGTGAGATCCAAAAAAGAGCCACTCGATAATTAATTACATACACGAGGCTGAAAGCCTTGCACGGAAGTCCCATTTTATTTGTCTCCCAACAACTTTTTCTCGAACGAAAAACCATATAATGTGCGTAAAAAATGCTAAAAAAGTAGAAGATTATCTTCTTTTGGTAGCCCATCGATTTTGGTCCTTTTAAGCTGTTTAACAGGCTGTTATTTGGACCGCTAGGCCATTTAACGTCGGAAACAGCGGTTAAACTAAGACCTTAATGACTTGTTCGATATCAATTAGATTTTGATTTTTCACTATTTCAATAGGAAAAGTAATGCACTGTAATATTGACTTATTGGCATCAACGCACTAGTCTCTGGATATTGCTGCGCCAAGAACATTTTTACGTTAAATATCCAGATATAAAGTCAGAAGAACATTAGGCAATTAGTTTCTATTCAGAACGAGCACTCTGTTCGTGGTATAATTTATATAAACGACGAAAACATTAATCCAAAATTAGAGATCGATAAAATAGATGTTTTTGCACACAGAACAGACGCTTATCAACCCCAGAAAATCTCTTTATTCTGGTATTATTCCAGAAAATATTAAAATATACATAAGACGGGCTTGCGTGGGTTTACCACAGCAATTCCGACTGAAAAAATCCTGGAGGACAATTTATTAGTTCTTTTTGTAGAGAATATAATGAATATAATGATCATGCCACTTTTTGCACAAGTATATCGATCGAATCTAACTTTATAATTTTAAATATTTTCAGCATGAATGAGTTGCAGCACTCTTTAGATGTAGCGAGACTCGACGTTGACAGCAAGAGAACAGACTTACATGTACATTAATAATTAATAGTTAATCTTCGTGCAACACGAAAAAGTATTTCAAAAATTTGAGACCATATAATTTATTTCGTGTTAAGATAAACACATGTGGAACTAACTACCATATACGAAGAAAAAACTGTTGTTATAGTGCAGGTGCAGTGAATAATCCGCGACCATAGATAATCTTCACCCTAATAGACAACGAGATTTTTCATCTCAAAAATGGGATTTTACATAAATAATCGATTATTTCACTGTTATATATATATACAGTGTTTTTGAGGATAAAAGGAAACTGTCATAGCACACGTTAATCACAACTATCACTAAAGACCGGACGACTAATAATAGAATAGATTCCATATGCATGGTTACCAATTTTCATTTTACATATACGTTATCTGTTAACACGAGATGGGCGAATCACGATAGCGCCAGAATTGAAGTTGGACAATCTATCGAACGGAGGAAGATAAATGAACTAAAATATGTCTAGCTAGATCAACCCGATTATTACTGGCTGACTAACATAGAAAACAGCTAAGGAAAAATGGAAATTAAGTTAATGCATACCACTACATATCTCAAATCTGCAATCGATTTTACCAGGAATGCCTCTGAGGTATTCGTTGTAAGAGTAAACAGTTAATCTTACTGATTATTTGCTGGTACAGTATATTTCTTCCCCGATTTTGATTTATGAAATGGCCAAAGAATACTTCATGTTACATTGAATACAAATCCTTTAATTTGTCTCTTTATATTTGGTGTGCATCAAGACCTGGGTAGAGTATCATACGAAAATAATAAATTTACCGAAATATTGTATTCGAAGGTCAGCACCAAATATAGCGTCGATGGGGCTGTAAACAATTTTTTCGAACGCGGCGCATTGTGAGGTTCCACATTATTTGATTCGGCGCACAATTCTTTCGTATTCACTTTTCGTTACTCTGATTTCCCATTGAAAATAGGTATAGCATCAAGCATATAGCTTCGACTTGGATTCTCGAATTTAACCTAGACCACTTTAATCAACTACGACGCTTTGATCGATTGCTATTGATTTTAGGTCACCTGGAATGAGTCACAGGACGTTTACAATTTTCTAAGTAACCGAAAACGATACGCAGTTAGATAGTATATTGTCATAGTTCTATTTTTTCCGCGACCTCCTACGATGGACGTGCGTTATCAAGCAGATACATCGTAATTTTAATTGGTATACTCTGTCCCATGGACAGTCCTCGGATCTGCTAATGAACGCGATCAATACCTGCCATATTTACCTGTCACTGACTTTAAATTAGAATGTGACGAGTTGCTCACATCATGCTGTCTATCGTTCCACGAGCGAATGGAACAATGGAAATACGAAATACTTGAAATATTTACTGATATACACTATACAGTACTTACTATAAACACTCTGTGTAAGGCCTGTCATCGAATCCAAAAAATGAACACTCCATACTACTGAAAATAACAGATATCTTGATACCATTTCGGTAGCTTTTTTAAAAGTAAACTGCAAATTTACAAAAATACAGTGTTTAGCATGCTCGTAATCTCAGTTGCTGTCTCATTACGATCTCAAAGTCACTGTCGGAAATTATTCCACATCCATGAAAACTAACATGCTTTCTTTCCCTGACCGTTCCTTAGGCGAAGTGTTTTCGGCACATCAAAATCCCTAGTGCATTAAGCTTTCTTTTTAGCTGCGGTTCCATTCCACGCTCAATCCAAATCACTTTGAATACCATTACAGCCCACTGGAAAATTATTTTAAGACGTCGCAAAATACCATATAAATTTTTAATTACAAGATGTTACTATAATTTGCCGGTTCGCTTAATTAAACTCTGCTATCTTTCTCAAAGTCTGAGGGGTAATACCATGTCAGTTAAGTGGGCTTGCGTGTTCTAAGTACCATTGCATGCACGAAACTTATAAGGAATACACATATATACTTTACTAATACTTTTCTATAAAACAAACAACATTATGGAACTCTGGAGATCTATCTAGCTGTGGGAACGCTGAAAGAGACTGAAAAGGAAATTCGGGCATCAATCGCAGTATGAATCGGGAAAAGATTTCCTTCTTCAACTTATAAAGAGCCTTTATCGAACCACGACAAATCTCTAGCGACTACTATATGTCAGTTACGATCTTCTGCCCTTGAAATACCCTAATTAAGTGATAAGTTATTAGTCACAAGATACGCATCATATTAATAACCCATTATAATAGAAAATACATTATATATTCAATGACGAATTTGGGCAAGTCGATTTTCATCTCGCTTAGTGTCAAATCTAATTACATTTGAACCAAATGCAGTTTAATCTAGATTCTAGAAAGTTACTGTACTGTTACGGTAATCTTCACCTCACCTAAATTACAGCATTAAATATCTAATTGAATTAAATTAGCGTTTCATCAAGTGAAACAATGACCAGAAACAACTAGAATTGTACACAATTATGCAGAACTCNTTGCCTTATTTGATGACTCAAATGTGTCAACTTAATAATTACATCCAAGTCATCCAAGAGTGGTAGCAGTAAATTCAAGAAAATTAACCTCAATCTGCTTAGTCCTCATCCTGATTACAATGAAGAACGACAATCTACATTTCTTCTCCAGATATACATCATATACAAGAAATTCACTAATTTCAATTGTTACCTGTTGCTTTCTGAGCTAAATTGCTATCAGCCTCTGCAAATAGGCTCTGTGCAATAATTGAAGCTGTAAAATGTAGCAAGTAGGTATATCATTATGCTGCCAAAAAATTTGTTAATTCAGTTACAAGGTATATGAACTGCAAGTTCTACCAATTTTACTGCTCAACAAAAAATAACACATGAGTTCTGTTGGGCAGAAATTTTTGGACTTCCAGGTAATAGAGGATATCTGGAAACCCACACACGTAGCGTATTAATAAGCAACTTACTTCTTCTGGTATTCACAGGAGAAGATTGCATTTGGGAAATAGTCAATCGTCTAGCATATCTTTCCTGAAAGTCTGGAGGAGGCACAGCAGACTCATCACTCTCATCTTTATAGAATATAAGATAATATTTTACGATGGAGAGAGGAACAATAAACAGCATTGACATTTGAAAGATCATTTAGTATGTGATAGTTGCAGCAATATTCAAATTATGGAATTACATATCAATCGAAATTCTGAATACTTTTAATTCGGATTATACAAATAAGGTAATAATCATAGTTCAACTAGAGAAGTCACAATGTGATGGCACGAAATATAGTGTCCAAAAATCTTTTCAAATTGGAAAAAAAGGCTTCATGGACACCCCTTAATTGATTATTCTAGCCAGTGCAATCAGTTTTTTTAAGGATTGGTATAGAATGGACAATCAAGAGAACTGTGGTTGTCTGAATATACTGATTACTAGCTAATTAGGAGATATGTATTGATCAACACTAAATCCTTAATACAATAGAAGCACTGCTCATGCTGCAAATTACCAGTAAACAGAATCAAAAGTAATCAATCATTTTCGTACCATCTGCAACATCTTTCCGGAAAAAATTAGGACCACCGTCGAAGTAAAATAGGTGATAACTGAGAACAGCGAGAATGATGACAGAGAGTGTTACCTGGTTATACATCAACAAAGAATCAGAAATCACAAATCCACTGACAGATACATTCCTACCATGTCTGGTGTTAGTAGCTTGATACTCCTAGTCTGATAATTGGTTTTGTAATCCCTATTCTCAGGTCATATTAATCAGCAAATCTATTTTATTCTCCAGACACATCGGAAATAATAATATTACATTAATTTTAAATGAATGTATATTCCATCTAATTCTAATCAGTCAAAACTCAACTAAGAGTGAAATACTAGGTAATAGGACAATCTGATGATTAAGGGATTAATTTACCACCATAATCAGCAGATGAACTCTTGGATTCAACTCGACACCAATCAAATGAATCTTGAACCTAGTAGTATAATCACAGTTGGTTGAGTGATCGACTCCTTTATTTGAGACTTCAATCAGCAAATAGAATTCTAAATAGAATCACATGTACTGAGGGAAATGACTTGATGAATTTAGGAGCAGATAACTTAACAAAATTACCTCCTGGATTGGATACTCCGAACGGAATGTTTCCACATGGAGAATCGAGCCTACATTCAAATACGATCCCCGCTGGATTCTTGGCATCAAATATCAGCCTGCCAGTGGCATTATCTCGCATATTTTCACTTGAAGTCTCATTGATCACACTCCAGATTAAACTCTGGAGACTTTTGCTTTCGAAGTGAATAATAAAGTTGTGATGAAATAGTATATTCGATAAGTCCTATTTCAAACCACATAAAAAACGGACTCGGTATTCATGGTCCATACACAAATTCATTTGGTTTTGGGTAGTGATTGTGTTTTTTAGGCACTGACTACAATTCCAATTACAATTCCATTATTGCTCATTTAAACACTGTATCTTTTAATTAACATAACGCCTTAAAACATAACGCCTAAACTACAAAATGCTTCAATGCTCCTTCACTCTATACAAACCTATCTCCCGGTCTGTAATTGTATGCGGAAATCTCTTTATCGGTGTACTCCCGAATAGTATTAACACCCCCGCCCACCATTTGAAGGGTGTATTTCCCGCTGAAGGGAGAGGATTCACTGGTAACAATATCCTCAACATAAAAGGCAGCAACAAACTCTGAAAAATTGTTCCAAATAGTGAATTGGAAATACTTTGGCTGTGAAAATTCAAAACACAACAAGCACTGTGATTTCAATACCGGAAGTGGTGAAGCATGGTACATTATCATTTGTCTCGTATAAGCACTGAAAATCTTCAGTCTTTCCACGTTCATAGAGTATTTCAAGAGATCGCTCTGTATCAAATTTAAGACGCTGAGCTGGAGGACAGCCAACCTTTACAAGCATGAGATGTTCTGTAACAACAAGAAGATACTTTAAATATTGTTCCATACAACCCTACACTACCTATTCATCTTGTTTTGTTTGATCTGCTGTGATTTCATTATGTAATGCAATGTCAAACATGTAATAATCTGGATATGCGAGGAACACACAATCTTACCATTTGTATTCCAGCTGCCATCACGGGAGCAGTTTGAATCACAACAAAAGGTATCGGGAGAATTAAGGATAAGAAAATTTGCAGAAACTGTTGTTAATAGCTTTCCGGGTGGGTTGTGAGGCCTTTTCTTCCCAACTATAGAGATCTGATGTTGAAATACGGTAACAAAACTGAGATTCCAACTATTGTAACATATTTTAGTTCACCAATTCTAAATTTCAATGAGAATTTTCAGTTCTCAATCGTTGTGCTATCTAAAGCAAATACCTCATAAATAACAGAGAATGGAGTATAATATTTTCCACTGTCCACAGACACAGCATCATTATCAGAGAAAGCAAGAGCCAAGGGTTCACCAACTTTAATACAGTGTTTAGCATTCACAGTGATCAGAATGGTGACATTGAATCTGAAGAGAAAATCTGATCAAGCAATGTGGTTCTTGATCTTAATCACATTAAATAATAAAACATTGATACCGAAATACTTGTCCTCTGTCTAAATACAACACGGACGGCAATCCCCATGAATGCTCGTCAGCTAGGTTTTTATTATTCGAATGTATTCTCACAGGATGATAGTGGTCTCCTGATGAATATTTTCTGAGAAAATACAAGGTAAAATATTAAAAGATACAATTTATTATATCAGCAACTTGAAGCAATGGATTTGAGCATACCCAAGTTTCAGAGATGGAATGTTGGACACCAAGATATAATCTTCATATTTTCTATGGCCATCCGTAGTTCTCGATTGACTTTTCAAAGTTTCAGATTCAAACTTAATATGATACGGCGGCAGGCTTTTTCCATTGGCTAGTACTACTTCTTTGCCTAAATTCTAATGCAATCAGTTATTAGAGTAGGAATAGTATACCGGAGTGAACATCTCAGCATATGCAAAGTAATTTGTCACAAAAGAGTGATAATGTACCTATAATCACAACCCTACTGTAAATAAGTAAAAAATGTATAAAATCATGAGCAGCAGAAGGGATGTGTATCATCTTTTTATATATATATTTATATAGTATATTTATTATAAGGCACTGATAATAATGTGCCAATTTTTCATGCAGTAACCATATCTATATTTTACGCCATACAGGACACAACTTTTCATCAAAGAACACTAAAAAATATCGCCCTGCAGATTATGTGAAGTTGCGATTTCCAATAGGCTAATGGATTGCCAAATAGCCTCCACCTGACTACAGATAACCTGATAGACAATCTCCATAAGAAAATGGTAGTGATGAATATAACATATTAATAGTATTATAAATCTAATTTTAGTTGAAATGAAATTAATGTAAATGTTAAACCAAGAAAATGTGTGACAATTATCATTCGATATATGCATATGTCTCCAACTCTTCAAAGTTGTGCATTAAGCTAGAGTTGCGTCTTATGTGCCCTAAAATAAGGTATTATTGATGTTCCACATGACCCATGTCGAAAAGAATATACAGTAGCTAACCGTAGGATATTTCAAAGGTGGCTTCAAAATGAATTTGCCCATACGAGAATACAACGAATGATGTCCGCATCGTTTTGCATCGCATTTAGTAGATACAGCAATGCAGTTGAATTCCATGCCTCTCAAGACTTGAACATCTTGAACAACAGACAAATATTTATGAGCATGAAGAGTTACCGCAACTCTTTTTTTACAAAATATCTCTTTTACCTGTTGGAATCCCGACTTTGTTTCTCACAAGTGAATGTAACCCAGCTTCTTGATTGCTTTCCTCAATGGATAAGGCAAATAAAGAATCATAAGAGTCAAAAAACATAGCGACAGCAACCTTTTGAAAAGGAAGTTGAATGATCTGTTGAGATGAAGCTCTTAAAAATGGAAAGGAGAATCCCATCCAAATGTAGTGCTCCTTTGTTAGGATGCTATAAAGTCCTTTCGTCTTCGCAAAGCTAAACTGCATGGCAACATCATCAACGAATGCTTGGTTTGATGCTGGAAGGAATGAATGTATCCAACCCAAAATACCACTTCTAATATCATATACTAGTAAAGCTGATCCCCATAGGTATATTGTGGCATCTGATGTGGACAGAGTATTCATTCCAATGATTTGTAGAGAACGGCCTGCGGTAAGAATACCATGGATAATTAAACCCTGTTCTCGATGGTTTTGACAAAAACAGTAACATGCTAGCCTGCTACAATTGTTAATTGAGTACAGTAATCATTGTTATAACCTTTGTAAAGTTTCCTTGGATTCAGTATCATTGGCTCATCATTTCCATTTTCTACAGCAGGAAGAACATTGTAAAACTGTATGAGAAATGCCCACTCGCCTCTTAGCCAATCCGCATTCAAACCTATAAAGCATCAAAGTTTTACAGTCATTTGAACAAAAGTAAATGTTCACAAACCTTTATATCGCAGCAGGATATACGACTGATCAGACAAGTTTTCAACAAGAACGTATGCCATGCAACAAGCTGTGGTATCATATGCTTGATCTATAATCCTACAGTTTTTTTCAGTCAACAGGGCAAATTCACAAACAGATATATTGCTTGAATCTTTCAATTCTACAAAAGTTTCTGCAGAACAAAGCAAGCATATACATCACACTATAGACTACAGCACCGGTATATACTGAACATTTCTACAAGGCAACAGTGATTAAATTCATAATTATCTTGACCTTTGTACTAATAAAATTTTGATGGAATATTCTAGCAACACATCAAAATTTAAGGTTAATATGCAACATACCGACTGATGACAGCGCATGAAAGAGTTTACTGTGGCTGGATACCAAAATATGGAGAGATGATAAAAGTGGAGGAACCAAAGTGACTCGATTTATGCATTCAAAATTAGTTTTGATTTGAAAGCTTTCATATGTCTGTTGTTTTGCAGCATTGAATTGTATGATGTATGAACCTAAATAAAAGCATTGAAAGTGGGAATTCAGATATTCAATTTTATAATAAATTGATTCATAAGAAAACTATTCTTATAATGCCTTTTTTAGAAAAATGGTACACCAATCTTCCAAAAGGCAAAACAACATCCACCGCATTTATACATTGCTTCCTATCGCTTTTTGTGTGTGGAAGGAAATCCTGTAAAAATAGTAACAAGCAGGTAACATTTAAAGGCCAGTATTAACTAACTAAAAATGATATCCGACATTCTATTGACATTGAAAAGAGCCACATTTCACAGTATTGGCACTGCCAAATTTTTCTATTCTGAAAATAAACTACAGATTTCTGAATAGTAATACATTGCTGCTCAGACCTTCACAACATGGAAGGTTTTGAATTCGTCAGATGATAAGACTATTTCATTTTCTGCCACATGAAATCCCATCGAAGAATAATAGCTAGGAATGTTCGGAAGCCATTTTTTTTCAAAAGTGGAAGACAGTAAATTTTCACTTTGTTCCATCATGGAGCCAAAAATATGGAAGGTCTTTCTAGAAAACAAATTACAAGTCGTTGGCAAATGTATGTTACGTTTCAGAATCAAGGCTAATTGAAGCTGTAGCCGATGTGTGTACACCCGAAAAGCCTCCATAATTTTCACCATCACATCAAAAAGTACACTGCTTCTAAATCAAACTGGTAATGTCAGATACAATGCATTAATTAGAAATATACTGCATCCATTAAAAAAATGTTTGCTCTGCTTGAGCATGATAAGTAGCATTTATCCCACCAGAGCTCTCTATCTGTAATAACATTGCAAAACAAAAGTAGCTAATTTATTTTTAGTCGTATAATGATGTGCCCACCTAACTTGCAGCAAGACAATTGAACCAAAACTTATAGCAGGAATGCTGAAATAAATTGTATCAATTCTTCCAGTATTTGGCAGTGGATAAAAAACAGAGGGTTCTGCTAATCTGTTGTCAGACAAATTAGATTCCTTGTACATCCCATATATCTTCAACTGATTTTCCCCACTATCAATATAGTCGCCAACAATCGGTGGATACAGTACATTACCAACTGGAATGGACCCACTCAACAAAAGACTTCTTAGAGCTCCATGTGATACCTTGAAAAGCAGATAATGTATGAACGAAGCAGATAATGTACTTGTAATACAAAGAATTTGATTATGATGTGATTAGTTTTACTCTTTCTTCGTTATCCACTAAGTGAGCTGTGATTTGGAAAGAGTCACTTGATAAGTTGCCGAATGATTCTTTCTGTAAAATAATACAAGAAAGTTCAGTATCTTTCCAACTGCCTAGGTTCAATGTGTTACCAAAATGGTTAGCAAGTTTGTGTGAGAATCAGACAATTTGCTTTGCAATACGACTAAGATAAAGCAACAGAATGATGAGGCATATCAGCATTAGAAAAAGGGAAATAAAAGTTTTACAACCTCTCCCTCTTATCTTTTTTATATGATTTTCTTTCCCATCACCTTTACAGTGTCGTTATGTAATTCATCATAGTAGTATGACTTTAATTTCGTTTATACCCACCTCTGAGTCAATAGTACTCTCATTAAACTGCTGACGTTCAATTGTCAGTCTCCAAGATAATCCATTAACCAAGCTAATTTGTAGCACCCAAAGGAGGAAAAACGTCTGGCACATATCCATTACGCGAAATTTCCAACTCCAAATGCACTTGGATCACATTCAACTGCGGACTGAAAATGCTATTAGTCTGGTTTCATATGGATTCAAGGGAGTGAACGTTTAATTGCGGTTACTAAACTAGGACTCCCTATACTGAGCACAAAAATTCCAGGGACAAGAAAGGAAAGACAACGTTCTATAGATTGGTTGCTTTTTAGTTGAGAATGTCTGCTTCAACCACGCTAGTAATTAATGAACTGCAGTAGCAGTACATACTTGACTCAAGCAAATTTGAAAGTAAGGTTGAATTAATGAACAACTAGAAATAATCTAAGCAATCCTGCTTCAAGGCGCTTACTAATACAGTAATAATATTTTTAGATGAAGACAAATTGATATTGTGACGCTATAGAGATGGTAAATGGCGGTATAACCGCATATATTGTTGAATGTTATTGTTTAGGAACGCCCTTTTACAGTGCTGCCAACTTAGCACTTTGAATGAGATCTTTAGCACTTCTTCGAACCATGAGGCATCTGAAAATACTCACTTTGCACTTCACTTAGCATTGTGAGTTTTGCTATACAGTATCGTGTTAGATTAACAAGTTTCGATTGTGCCATACAGATCACGTGTTTAGCGTGGTCTTAATAGAAAAATCTTACTTGCATGTGTGAGTGCGACACCTACCAATGCTTATCAAAATATCGTATCGGGAAACTTGATCAAACAAAAAATACATAGTTGGAAATGTAGATAATTTATTCAGAGTTCAGAAGGTAAAATGATCATTCACTATTGAGCACATGATTCAGCAACACAGTCTTCATCAATAGTGCATTTGAGAAATCTTAACGCCCGTCGCGCAGCAGCAGATTTAGCAATTCTGTAGCTACGACCAACTCCTTTGAAAGTCCCCTTCCCTATAACTTCCACCGTGACTCTTATTTTGCCATCACATCTTTTTTCCGCCCAACTAAACAACAAATATTTTCATAGTTCAGCGTTCAAATCAGGCATTTCACAAAGTAAATGTATTTATGAAACCACTACCTGAATTTAGCTGTTTCTGGTTCCATTTCCAACAGTTCTCTAACAGGGGCACGTGGAACACAAAGACTGAACTTTTTGATTAAGGGTGTCATCATCGGTTCATAAACACGCCAAACTTCGTCTAGATCCATTCCGCTGTCCATGTAGATTGCTCCAGCGACTGATTCAAAGATATCACCAAGTGCTTTAGGTACCTGCAATTCCNTGCTTCAAAAAAGAATCCCCTAGCATTTCCAGTCTTTCGAGGTTGAAACCATCGCTAGCATTCGAGAGCGTCAGGGCCTGAACATGAATTTATTTTGTGAATTTTTAGATTTAAGATTACAAAATTATGACACATAATTGTTAGGATACTTGTAAAATGAGTCCTGGACTGGGACCAATGTGAGATGCTTGAGAATCAACAGATGGCGATAACGCTGACTTGGGAATCGGAACAGGAAATGTACTCCGCTGCTTGTTCTGATCTTGTTTACTGATAAGAAAATTACAAGTTTATTCTCAGCTATGCATAGTTGTGTATAGGTCAGAATTGAATAATTCAGTACCGAATAAAAGCGTGATAGTGATTATCAAACCTGATCCGCATCTTTCCATATCTATATAAATGTACGAGATAAAGCATGAACGCAATCAGATGTAACTGACTATTAAACACAATTTCAAAACAAGTGTTTCATTTCGTTGTATCAAGATTAGGGCATGTAACAAACGGATAAAAACTCTATCGATGAGATAACATGTTGCTGGAAATGTAAGAAAAAAGTTTCAATATAATGTTATCACAAGCTTCCTATTCAATTCATGATATATGAAATGAAGCTGTCTTAAACCTGCGTGAGACTGAACTGCTGTAATAAAACATGAAATCATTGTGAAACAGGTAAAATTCGATAAAAATATCTTGTCTTTAAGCCTTACTAATAAATATTTGTCCAATAAACAGCCACAAATCTAGTGTTTCGTAGTATAAGTATTCAATGATCTATTCTATACCACTGTAAAAAACCTCAAACCACAATTAACAATAGAGGAGAAAATGAGCTTGGTACAAGAGGAGGAACTAGCTAGACTGAATAGTCTGCGATCAGCCACTGCCTAACCATTTCAATATAGAGATTTTCCAATAGCATTCTAGACAAAATTCACTCTTCTAAGAAAAGTAAATGTATGATAAACATGACTCCATGAGTAAAATAAAGGGTGGTAGACGTACATTTATCATAATATGTCAAGTAGGGAAGAATCTGCTCCATACCTGGTCAAAATAATGTCTTCAACAAGATCTTTACACCTAGCCTTGGTTGTTTCTTTCAGGGAAATGGAAGAATCAACTGTCATCTTCATCTGGTTTGCTGGGGTATTCTGGGAAACACCGTTGCTATCAGTAACAGCCTCCTGGGAATGATTCAGTAACACTGTATCTGTAGAGAGAGTCTGGTCCAAGTTCATACCTGGCATAGTATCGGTTTCGGAATTAGGAAAAGATTTATCATTTTTCCCCAACTCGACACCATCCCAGCCAAAATCCAGATCGGGCCACTGATGTCCCAATGGCGTTTTGCACAACCTGATGCCGGATTTCAGGATGATTTGTTCACGAAGTTCATTGGCGAATAAAATTGCAGACAACCTGTGAGTATTTCATTCGAGGCATTTTATATTGCATGCAGATTTTAAATTTGAATACAGTGATATTTTAACATCAACAGACCTATATATGACAGACGGGATACAGACAGCCTTGCGCCACAGCGATGCAGGTACCGGATGAAGATCACAGAGTTCAGGAACAAGAATTTGGCGATTTGTAAGAGTTTCATACTTTGCTCGCTTTTTTTCCAAGCTTGATACCGGAAGAGCCTTGCCTTTTTGGTTCATATATCGCGGTGTTAGAAGATTCAGCCTTCAAAATGTGAAAAAAAGAATATGTATTGTTGTCAGAAATTTAATCATTCTTTGAAATATATTACCAGGACAGTATATAAATATATATCATGAATTAAAAACAACCGAACGGATCGTTCATACACTAATAATGAGGGCATAGGGTGTTGTCTGAATACTACAGTAATAAGGTATTTTATCATGCTAAAAGTCGTGCTGTAGAGGCGTTTCACACTGTGGAAAAAACACATAACTAGAATCCATGAAATTTAGGAGCTCAGCGCAGTTCAAGAATCAATCACCTGGAAGATGTGTGATCTACATCGAGCAATGGCTGACTCAAACATCTGATATCCAGCCCGTACTTGATCCTATAGTAGTGATGAAAGCTTTCGTACTCTGCGGAAGGAAAATTGCTATATGGATCGAGGTCATCTTTTATTTCAGCGACATAAAACCTGAAGAAATTATCCATAGATATGAATACATAGAAATTTTAAGTACATTCAGTAACTACAGTTGCTAGATCGAAACTGTCACCTGTTTGGTTGATCAGGACTTCTGTATTTAGCCACAACCACGCCGTCTTCATATTTCGATCTCGTGAAAACGAAACTCTGACTCGAATTTTTAGCTTCAAGAACACGATGTCTGTACCACGGATCGTTCTTCATTCGCTCAGCAACACGTTGTTTACTGAACACTTTACACATGAAAGCCCAATCAAGGTCTAAAGTACCCTCCTCTCCTAAAATCGTTATTGATATTAAAAGCAGATCACAAATATGATTTTGATAGTTAATCAAGATTTAATTAGATTCAAACCGTTTTCGCTCTTGTTCAGTATAACAACTAAAATCTTCATCGGTGCAAGTTCGGGATTGAAAACAAGTGGTACCCTGTCGACTCTCAACATATCAGAAAATATATAGTGATGGAATTCACGAATCTAGAAAGATGTATTGAATTGAGTGGCGGAAAATTAATCAGCTGCAAAACTAAGACAACAAAAATACAGCACTAACCATCTTGATGTGGTGTTTTCCTAACGTTATGAAACCTCGACACAGTAGTAATTGGACCGACTCCTCTCCTGATCTTGTGAATACCTGAAAACCTGGAACCTAACAGAGATAAGAATATTTGAGAATGTTTAGAAATAGAAATACTGGGAAATTCAAACTTAATATTGAAACTGCTTGGGCTATTGAAACTACTGAAGCTACAAAACAGTTTGTAATATTAATATATATCTGTTCTCGTTACTCCTCCAGCAGTCCTTCAGACAGTCATCTATATTGCCTCGTGGTAATGTATTTGTGTCTTTTGTGTATGAAATGGTGGCTAACTTATTATTGTAGGTTGTTGTCAGAACGCATACCTATTTTCTCCATTAAATAAGTATTCGCACTATGCGAAGCTATCTCGGAATGCATCTCTCACATATAACGAGGAACTAGTGTATGCATACATGAGGAAGAGGGTTCGTGGTTAACAAACCAAAGCATCTTGTAGTTTCCTCTGGTGCATGAAGATGTCTCCTGCGAACGTTGAGTTCATTGGGAAGAGGACGACGCAACTTCATATGAATTTCATATAAAAACACTGGAACATCCGCACAAGGCAAAGATTGAGATAGAGCACATGGAATCTGATAGGTAGAAGAAGTGTTAGACAAACCTAGCCAAGCACAAGCAGCTTGTCATAAGGAGAGGAATGAAGGATATCTCTATAAGAATGAAATTCACTTCTTTTTCATAGGTCTGACGTCTTTTAGTAGTTCCCGGACGTCCAGCCACTTTCGATTTTTCATCCGGCCATGGATCTAATTCTTCCGCATATTTTACCAGTTCTTTACCTGAGATTATAAGGAAAAAATAAAGCATTACACAACTCGATGTCAGAGTGCATATTTCCGCTATNATTGAGATAGAGCACATGGAATCTGATAGGTAAAAGAAGTGTTAGACAAACCTAGCCAAGCACAAGCAGCTTGTCATAACAAGAGGAATGAAGAATGATACTCACTTCTTTTTCATAGGTCTGACGTCTTTTAGTAGTACCCGGACGTCCAGCCACTTTCGATTTTTCATCCGGCCATGGATCTAATTCTTCCGCATATTTCACCAGTTCTTTACCTAAGATTATAAATTAAATTAAGCGTTAAACAACTCAATGTCAGAGTGCATATTTCTGCTATAAGATCAATAATAGTCAAAACTCAAAACTTCACAATACAATATTACCAATAGGCATGAAATGATCATCCAGCTCCCCATGCTTATGGAGAATTTTGCAGGTCTCGAGTGCAACGGCTTTTTGTGCAAGCAAAACTGTGGGTAATGGGATTCCCTGAAACAAATTTGCATATCAATTACAATACATTATTTCATGATTTGATAGATTTGATGACAGATAAGCTCATTCAAAATATTCAGTACACCATTGAGGCACACAATCTAATTTAGGATGTTCATAGTGAAAGTATATATGTACATATTGCTATCTCGAAATATTACACAAAAACTAGCTAATAAATCTATTACCTTAACAGGCTTTTGAATATGAGAATTGATAGGAAGCTGCAATGTGCATTGATACACGTTACAGTCGTTTGATATCGGAAATTCTTCATAGAGTCCAGTACTTCCATCGGAGGGTAGTTCAAAAACTTTACATCGTGGAGTTAGATGTGTGAACGGGTCACTAGGCAGACGATTACAGTACCTGAGAAAAATGAGCATACGGTAACTGATACATGGTATATTTATATTTGCTTAATCTGTTCCCAAAAAGTACTGAAGTATTACATTAGCTGTACATTGATATAAAAAAAATAAAGAAACAATTTCCAAAAACGTTCAACTTAGAAATAGTTTCATTATCCACTGCAGTTAAATTGAATTAATTGTTTATTAAGATTCTTCTATATATAATTGGTAGGAGAGTGGTTAGTTATAAATTGATTTGAAAATAAGATACAGGTTTTGAGAATACTCTTGCAATGACTTGTTCATGTAGTTATGAAGATGTCACCTGTTCACAATATGAATAGCAGAATCCAGATTGACACAAATATTTGAGCAGGAATAATAAGGGGCTATTTTGGATGCGTGCACTTCATTGACATCAAAGTGCTCATTGTCAACAGAACAGTCATCGACTGGCAAAGTCTCGTAAGCTGATTCTTGCAGGACCTGGACAGAAAAATCTGTTTTACCATATCACCGAGTTATATTCTGATACATGGACAACAGACCAAGAACACAATGTACATTTTCTATTTTCTTGTATTCCTTCAGTCGATTCATGAATTCCTCCTTTTCGGCAGCATCAACCAACATCATGAAAGTGGAGTTGCTCATCCTGACCCGACTTTTCGACAGGATATATGAGCTGTGTATAAAAAAGCAACGATAAGAAAATTCCAAATCATGGATTGACTAAATCATAAATTCACGAACTTGTAGGATTTTGGTATAGAGAATCTCAACACTAAATTGCACTTTGGAATGTCGGCATACTCTTGTAAGCAGTTTGTGGATACGAGCAAATTAACCTCGTGACTTCGGAAGCTGCGAAGAACCTTAAAAAATAAATTACAATAAACTTTGATAGTCATTTTATTCTTTAGAATTTAGATGAAATAAATGATATTTTTACATTAGTTTAATAATTTAGTACTTTGTCGGCAGCAAAAGGCAAATAGTTATTAAATTTATCTATAATTCAAATTTTTTTATAACCAACACAAGTTTACGTGTGTTGAGAGCTTTACCTATCTTACTTTGAGCTTGCTGACGATTTCTGTACCGTATTTGCCAGCATATAAATCGAGAATCGACTAATAAAACATCGCCGAAAAACTAAGGGTTGTCTAATGCGGCAAGCATAAAGTTGTTAATACATTGCAGAGATGAAAATAAGGCCCTTACAATTCCAGCAGGCCTACATCCATACAGTAGTGTAATAATTCTATTATGTTAGTCTTGTACTTGTATGAAAGATCCAAGGTTTACATATGAGTTGTATGCTAAGCAGATAGTTAGCACATACAAACTCTTCATAGTTAGATGGAAGTGGTGCTACCTTACTTTGAGGCCGACATATCCGGCGAATACAATTTTGTTTACAGAAACATGGCAAAATCAACCAAAACTACAACTACTCTTTGATTGATACATTGTGTGATTACCTGAGCTCTGAATGACTTTTTTAAATTACCTCCTCTTGCTTCTGTTTACCAATGGCAGGACTGCTAATAGTCTGATTCAATTCAATCTTCTCTTGCTCCGACAAGTTCTGTGAAGAGAATGGTAGAGAAGTGATGTATGCGCTTGATACATGTGGCAATTCTGGATCTTCTGAGCTGACTTGCTTCAGTAATTGCTGAAGCATCACAGCAATGTAACTGTTACAGAGAAACGACTGTCACAATACAATAATCAGTAGATTACCGCAATGAGAATTACCTCTCTTCGACAAAAACAATTCCAGACAAGAGCGTGTTTCCGTGATGAAACTGCTTAACACTTTTCTGATTATTCCCTGCTGGATTCTCATTAGCGTTCCATTCTTTCTTCTTTCCTTCAATCATCATCTGAAGTTCTTCTTCATCCTCTTCTGCATCTGAGTCTTGCCACCAGGAAACATAGTCTGCTTCAGACCTGAGAAGTGGAATTACAGACACGGTAATGCATATAGGATAGCAAGTACTCCATCTTAAACTGTGAAATCAGAATTGTATAGGATGTAAAAGCAGACTCAAAAAAAATATTCACTTGTTATAGGTAAATGAGCTTTTCCTCTGGCTTAAAAACTAAAACCTTTTTATCAGTTTTGTAAGTTTATAGAATGAAGCTGGAATATCAAAAATTCCTAGGTCAAAAGTTGAATATATAAATTAATAAGTGCAGGAATAATTTAGCTCCCAAATATTTAACTGAATACATTAACCTCTGAAATACTACTACTGATGAAAATAATACCGAAGTTTAGCACATCATTTATTCTAGAATCTAGATTATGAAACTAATCCTGCCATAACAACATGGAAACAAAATTCAAAAATATGTACAGTCCTACAAGCGACTCTTACTCCAATGTTGGACAAAATTACTACAGTACTATAAAAAAACATTATGAATCTACCTGTCATTGTACTTAGGAACGGTATAGCTGTCTTGCTTTTTATCAACCTCTAGTTCTTGGGGCTTGTATTCCTTCAATACATGAAGAAGCCGAAACACTTTGGAGGACACGAGCTGAGGAAACACATTTATTAATTTCTGAACAATCATAGCAAACTAAAAATAGTGTAGATTAGAAATGACATATTACAAACTTCTATACATGAAAATACTTACTTCCGTTTTAATCTTTGGGGTTTTGCTGAAACTTATTTGACACAGTGTGTAGATTGATCTCAGATGGGAGTCGGTGTATCTAACATCAACAAGTAGATTTAAATACTGGCAACATGAAAATTGGTATATCTAACACTGTTGGTTTATGATATCTCCACGCATGAAAGTAGTTCAGTAATGCAAGATGATTGTGGAGAACAATACACAAAACATGCGAATGCGAAATAGGTATGAGGTATCACCTTACCAGGGCCAGCTTACCCAAGTATGAAAATTGTCCATTTGGTCACAAACTCTGAATCGTGTTCAATAGACGAACTACTCATTTTAAGCTGCTTCAAAAATAAGAAAACCATTCTACGGGTGCCTGGAAAGAGAAAAGTAATTCCTTGAACTACAAGTGGAAGAATTAATAAGGAATCAGTAAACCAAAAATTATTTTTCTAGGTTTGGAACTAGTAAAAAATGATGATGTGAAATATGATAAAATGGACAACATAGTGGGATGTTATAGTGGTAATAGAAATAACTCACACCAGAGTCCAAGCACATCGAGCACATGTCGGACTTGCATCAGCAAATGCAGACAGGAATTTTTTATTTCATTCACTTCATCAACAAGATTCAATTCAGAATTTTCTTGTGTATGATTACATTTGCACATTGGATCATCTGTTTCTTGTTCATTGCTGCAGTTATGGTCCTCGCAGTTGCATTTCAAGTCATCAATATTATTGATGGCTTTTGATAAATTTGATATCTAAGAAGCATAGTTTTTCACGCATGATATTATCTTTCACACAAAGAAAAGTAAAATTTCTAATTCACCTAAGGTATAAGGAATAATTTCTCAGCATACCTTGAATGAATTCAGAAAAGAAATTGCAGAGTCCAATATACTTCTGATATCACTGTACAGTTTCGCAATAGCTCGGTTGGTGTCTTTGCATACGTTCTCATCAATGGCACATGAATCCTCGTCTGCGGTGTTGTTTGCTTCCGTGAACTTTTGTTTGCAGACAACAATTTTTTCATCTGGCTTAGAAGCAGCGTGTCCGTCTACAGCAATCAGATCTGTTGCCGTCTCTGCCTGTAAATGGACAGTCTATAATGTCTGCAAGGCTCGGGCTATGATGAATCCGTGTTAAAATTTAAATGTATGGTTTCTTTACTTCCATGTTGATGAAATATTTTGCAGTGGGAAATAGAGCAGTACAGAATAGGTTCATCAGTAATATTTCATAATTCAATTTAATTTCATAATTCTATGTAACCTGAAAATGCAATGTTAAAAAATCAGGCATCTCACTTTACAATTCAAGGCTTTCTCCATTAATTCAATTTCATTTTTCAACTGGGTCGCTGTCTTATTCTCAGTTAGCAGCGAGCAGGTCAAACCAAGTATGTAAGGATCTCTTTCAGCATCAGCAAATATCTATGAAATACACCACTTAACTAAATACCCACAACAGAGAACGAAGCATAAATAAAGCAAAATTTATAGCATATGATAATCACTATCATGAAAGCAATTAATGTACTAAACTTGAATACAAAATTTCATATTATGTAAGACATGCCTGCATGATTTTTCGGTAATCACTTTCCTTATTGACAACCAAATGGCAGTCATCCAGTATAAGTC
>QXVX01002098.1:0-44971 GCA_013436065.1 Halocynthia aurantium | reverse complement strand
GTTGGTGTCTTTGCATACGTTCTCATCAATGGCACATGAATCCTCGTCTGCGGTGTTGTTTGCTTCTGTGAACTTTTGTTTGCAGACAACAATTTTTTCATCTGGCTTAGAAGCAGCATGTCCGTCTACAGCAATCAGATCTGTTGCCGTCTCTGCCTGTAAATGGACAGTCTATAATGTCTGCAAGGCTCAGGCTTTGATGAATACAATGGGAGATCCGTTTTAAAATTTAAATGTATCTTTGCTTCCATGTTGATGAAATATTTTGCAGTGGGAAATAGAGCAGTACAGAATAGGTTCATCAGTAATATTATTTCAAAACCCGTTCAATGGTTAATTTCAAAATTCTAGGTAACCCGAAAATGCAATGTTAAAAAATCAGGCATCTCACTTTACAATTCAAGGCTTTCTCCATTAATTCAATTTCATTTTTCAACTGGGTCGCTGTCTTATTCTCAGTTAGCAGCGAGCAGGTCAAACCAAGTATGTAAGGATCTCTTTCAGCATCAGCAAATATCTATGAAATACACCACTTAACTAAATACCCACAACAGAGAACGAAGCATAAATAAAGCAAAATTTATAGCATATGATAATCACTATCATGAAAGCAATTAATGTACTAAACTTGAATACAAAATTTTGTATTATGTAAGACATGCCTGCATGATTTTTTGGTAATCACTTTCCTTATTGACAACCAAATGGCAGTCATCCAGTATAAGTACTTGTAATTGATTCAAGAGAAAAGGAGATGAAGATAATCCAGTCAGAATAACTGTTGACGTGGTAACAATGACCTGAAATGCAAATATACTAAAGATATTATGTGATGTGGTTATGTACCCTATGTTCTTGTGCACGGGTTCAAAGAAGTGTAAAGTAATTTTGGGACCCCTTATGCATTTAACCTACGCACATATCTGTAAATTCACTTGATAGAATACAGCTTTTACCCGATTCATGTTGCACTTAGCCTTCCAGTAAGCATCTTCATAATTCAGACCCTTGTCATGAAATATAATAGCCACAGGAATATCGAGAAATCCTTGGATGGTCATTCCATACTCCTTAACTAAGGCATCTAAAAGTAATATATATTTTTAGGAGAATTGCATAGAAAATTATACAAAATGACAAGTCAAAATTAATTGTGAATTGCATTGAACTACATGAGCACAAGCCCTATGTTTAGTATCCTAGATAAATCATACCTGACTGCAAAACTAGAACAGCAACAAAGTCAGAATCCTGTTTATCATTTCGACCCAATATTTCTCGTAAATATGTGACCCATATAAAAGATTTGTTGCGTGGAGAATTGAGACTGATGATAGTGTTGCGGCTCAGCGCTCGTTCTATGAGTTCGATCTGTAATTGAATTTAGATTGTAATAACAACTAGGAAAATGCAGTACTTCAATCAGATATATATAAAATATATATGGAACCTGATAAGGTCGTGGAGTAAATGTATTGAGGAATACATTGCTGTGATGACGAAGAAACAAGTTCTGTTTTGGGGTAGGGTGTTGGTTGGACATTAGCTCCAGCAATGGCTATAACTAAAAGTACTATTTCTAGAATAATGGCAACAAAACAAATCGGTTATAAAAAAAAAACAGGAAGTAGATTAAATATGCGTTACACGTTACACGAGTAAATCAAAAACATCGACAACCACATTACCATATTAATTTGCAATACTATTTAGATCTTTATATTAAGATTTTCCAAGAGCGAAATAAACATAGAAAGCATGATTTGAATGAAACCTTTTATCAGCACTGACTGCTACTTCTACAAACAAGTAGTGAGATAATATATAACTAGCTCCTAAATAAAAATAAAGCAAAACAGTTCAATACACAATAAACAAATTATATGTGAAAAACTTTAGAAATTATGAATAGAATACAAGCTCATTAACTTGGAAGTCTTGAAGGGATAATTACCTTACATATATCACATATATATTTTAATTAAGGATTTTGCTGGGGCCGATTTATTGGGTTCTAGCTAACCGGAATTCTGAGCTAACTGACGTCGAGGTAACGAGCTTGCACTGTGTAATATATCCAATACCCGATCGAGACAAATCCATGCGAATATGGAAGATAACTTGCATGATCAAGGCAATGTGCTCTTAATATCAACCAAGATGCTTTTGAGCAGTGGTTCTTAAAACATTTCATTCTCTTCTCTTTTTTACTCACAGGTGACCGGTTTTACTGGTGACCTATTTATTTGCAATTTGTCAATTTTGATATAGAGTCGATCTAACTTAACTGATAGTGAATTATGTGTTGGATACTTAAACACAGTTTTACATATTGATATGCTTTGGAACCATACGCTGTGTTTCGCTTGAAAATGGAAATTTGATATAAATAATACGAGATCGCGATAAGACCATCCATGAAACAGTAATCATGCATGTTCAGCCAATAATGATTGTTGGTGAATCAGTAGTAAGCATTCGCATATCTTGGATCGAGTTTTTGTTCCGGAGGTTCGCGCCCCTGAATAAATCTCCTGAATGCACCTCTGAAAAAATCATACATTTATTGAGGAAGAACGCTAGACATGGTATATACTAAAGCGTTAAACCGGGTCTCTCTGTTAAATTGAATACATCAGATCAACAAAAAATGATTTCATGCTGTAGCAATGCATGCTCATGCAGCCAGAGTAAAGTTTTCTGCTTATGCTGTTATCAAACCAAAAATTATTCAACTTCCCATGCTATGTGCACGATTATCTACACCAATACAGCACATGAAATACTTAAAAAGGGTACATAAGGTACATAAGGTACAATAAGCCATCTTGATCGCTTGTCTAGATTACTGTCATAACTACTTCTTGGGAAATTTAGGATAAGAATTTGAAAATTGAACTTCACATTTTCGTCACATTAAATGACATGAACAATGTTATCAAAGAATAATATTTTTCATTCAATTTAAGAAATCTAATGCTAACTTTATCTACTCAAACTTCAATTTAAATGAATCATGACATACCTGCGACAATTGATTGTTGCCCACAGGAATAATGCGATGGCGGTGCAGTTATGTCTTTGGAAAGGTTAATCGCTGATACGAACTTGAATATTGTAAAGAATTTGCATTAGGGTCCAGGAGAAATCATGGAATAAATGTCACGGAATACAAATCCCATCAAACAATCGTTGCTACGAATAAATCTCGCAGGAAAATATATTACATAACAAATTTACTTGAAGGAACTGTGCATACAGAGTCTAACCAAGGCAATATGGATATTATTTTGCAACGTCACTTAACTGAAGTCAAAATGGCAAAAAATATCTTCACAGGACAATGTGCACCGAAGTCCGAAACCGCAGTTACCCCAAATACCAAGGAAAAATAAAATAAAAATCCATGACATTTATTCCAGTCATTGTAGATAAAGCTGTTTCTACAATCAGGATAATTAAACAAATAACTCCTACATTATTGATTAAATTCGTTAACTGTAAGAAACAACAATTCAATCTGAAAAGACAGAACATTTATTTGCTATAAATCAAAAATAGATATCTGTAAACAGACATGAATTGATTTGTACCAGATTTCAAGAGACCACGTGTCATCATCTATGTTGCAGAAGAATCACGACGAGTGAAAAAGAAAGTAAAGTCAAACCAAAAAGGAAATATATAATTTCATGACTCGATGGAACCTCAAACCAATGTCAACTATCAGATGCAGTATCTACCGGTGACTATGTGGAATTCATGAGGCTTTAGAAGTATTTTTGAAAATTTTAGTATTTCTATATCCAATTTTCTCAGTATTCCTAACAAAGTGAACGTATTTCATGACAGAATACGATCCTCCTTCACGAAAACTAGGAAATGATGATAACCAAGTTTGATTCTTGCGTAAGTAAGTGAAAAAAAATCTGAATTTAGCTTTAATGTTCCAAATAAGGAATCTTAACTAAAATCATGCAAGCGATTACCAGTGAAGAACAGGGGCAGGAAATCATGCAAGATAACTAACATGGTGGTTCATATCTTTCAGTACATTTTCTCCGCTGTACCTGGTTAACTGCTGTTGAGTCTGGTGAGGCGCTATTCCGATCACATTACCGAGATTCGAGAATTTATTCCCTTGCTGTTTAGTGTCGTGCTGCTCTCCGAGTCGTTTGAGAACCCCGCTCTTCTTCCAGTTGTCCAGGTAATTAGCCTTCCACAGAAAAACCTGACCATCATTGCCAGACGAGGCAAGCACTGTCCCGAGTACATTCCAGCTAACCCTCCATACCTTACTGTTGTGATCTTCAAATGCAGCGATTTCATTCACGGCATATTTCGATGTTTCCGTACTATTCGGATCATTCAGTAATTTTATGACATAAATATGTAACGACTTTGAAGCGATGGCTAGCGTATGGCGTTGTATTCCAAAGTTGGGGGCAAAACTAATGTCAAAAACGGGATCCGTAATCGTGGTGAGAGAGTGAACCTTACTCCATTCTCTGTTCACATCGTTGTATTCATAAATGAAAACCTTCGATCCTGTTGAGGGGCTACTGTCATCACTTCCTACAGCAATCATGGGTGGATGCCCCGAATAACTTGAAGGGTTCCACGACAAACAGCTGCAGCTCATTTTAATTTTGATCTGGTGTTGCATAGACCACTGGGCAAGGTTCATGACGTCGGGAGCCTCGTAGATTCGTATGCTTCCATCTGCAGAGCAAGTAGCTAACTGCAAACCAAGATGCTTTGGTGCGAATTTGACATCCATGACGGAAGTCCTGCTATCGACCAAGGTCGATTTACGAACCCACGTGCGACTTTGTTGGGAGCTCGAAGAAACGTCTACGTAAATCTCTTCCCAAATGGCACAAGTTCTGTCGAATGAGCAAGTGGCTAAGACTTGTCCAAACTCTGGATGGGCCCATGTCACTTTCCATACAGACCCATTGTGTGTTTTCCAACTTGAGCTACAGTACCATTCACCTTCGCCATCCAGATCCCAAACTTTGACCGTCTGATCACTGGAACAAGTAGCCATACGTTTCCCATAGTGATCGAAGGAAACGTCATGAATTAAATCTTTGTGCGCGGCATTAATCTTGGTTGCACGAAACTCACTCGAAGGTAGCATTTCATCCATGATATTCCGGTTGAAATTTTCCTTTCAAACTGATGTAAAGCTCACTAACCTGATATAATAAATACCTGTGAAACAAATATATATCACCGGTAAATAAATTGTAATTACAACACTGGAGATGACACTGAATTTTCCAGCTTGTCCACATAACTATGAACTGAGCAATGCACGACAATTTGGTATAAAATCTTGGCCTACAATCAGACTAAGGCGCTTGAATTTGACTCATGATTGGAACGGGTGAACTTGCACATGTCAACAAAGTACATTCGAACTTTGTGGGTACTCTACTGCCCGCTAGCGGGAGCAAATAAAAAAATTAAACAACGCTAACCGGCGCAACTGATTGTTTCAGATATATTTTTCTTCTTTCTCCCAGGAATTAAGTGAACTCCAAGTGGAATGATTCAATCTTCAATGCACTCTAATCCAAGTACCGGCAGCGCTGTGAACACTGCAGGGATCGTAGAGATCATTGCGCATAAGGTGTTACTCATTTGACCACAGAATTCACCACATCCATTGATCTGATACACGAATCGAATATCATCGTGGGGGCTCTATAAATAATACTGAACTAACGTCCATACTTACTACGATTTTCAGTAGTCAGTATATTAAATTCCTACAGCAAATTGAATCATCCCACTAATTACGTAGGAAACTACAAGCCAACAATGACATTTCATTATAGAAGAAACAGGACAGTACCCAAACTTTCAACTGGCTGAGTACTTTGATAGTTGTGTCTGCAAAAGTGCCTGTTAGTCGTCTGACTGCCTTTGAAGCTAACAGGAAATATAGACAATATATTGAGATTATCAGCATCGTCCCCACTAGAGATCAATGGAAGAACTTGTAATCGTTATTAGAAACTGATAATAATATTGTATAGATTAGCGTAGTTATATTCAACACGTTTCCCTGGTTCCGAACGATAGTCAGGTTGATTTTATGAACCTTATGCACGCGGTAAAATATCAATAAAATTTGATGAAAAAGATAATATTAGAAACCTTCTATCTAGTTCATACCCTGATAAAATTACTAGATTCGTTGAATATTTCCATGCCTATCGAAAGGACAATAAAACTGAGAAAGATCATATGATCTGAGTGAGGTTTCGTAATGATGATTTAGATTACTGTAAAAAAACGTTTACGACTTGCCATACAATCACGTTCGGAGCGTGTGAAACAAGTGACCTTGGCTAATACACGAAAATCGTCTACATGGAGACTTGATTTATTGCATTATGGAAACTGGTAACAATAACAATAACTGGCACCCTGGTAATAATAAGTTTTCAAACTGGTAAACACTGAGGTGTTATGAAATACTAAATCTAAGAGGTTTTCAAATATTGCGTCCTTCTCGATGGATATCTAAGAATTTTGAATTTAGTAATTAAATACAGAAAACTCAACATAATGCTGAAATGAACTTTCGAAACTAATTTGTATGTTGTTAGTGTGTGTCATTACATTGGATGAAGGGAATTTGAAAAAATTATTTATTGTTGATTCAGTTTATTAAATTTTGTCAGTGAAACAGCCCCGTTCCTCCATATTACAACAAGATATATGCGATTTCGAGATTCTAGATAAACGTAGGCTTTGACGCATACTTAAAGGAAAAATTATTCATGACAACCTCAAGGAATTCGCCTATTAGAAGAACGAAAATACTACAAGGCGATAATTACAGTTGATAATTCGTCGTGATTTTGTGAGATTACGTCTTCATGTCAGTAGTTTTATTTTGCATATTTCATGGAGTCAAAGTATGATAACAAGAGGCTTCCTGTTATTTTCCCACGATCAAGATATATGAGCAATTTAGTACTGAATATTCATGCAACCCATATAATCTGTTTGACAGATTATACGGCCGAGTAGCAACACATTTCCTCTCAAGCATATTCACTTATATATTTTGAAGGCGACAATTTACTTAGTCATCGGATTGTAATGTTTTGCAATTATCTCTAATTTTACTCCGCTCGTGTTTTCTTTTTATACCTGTATTGTTTTGACTCTGCTATTGACTCGGCGTATAATAGGATTCGGAAACGAACTAATCCTTCGTCAGAGAATAGAAACTCGCAAGTCGCAGTGATTATTTTCTGCGGAGATTATAGCGACATATCTCTTACGCATCAGGCCAATTTTCTTTTGCCGCGCTGGACTTCGCATCACCCATAGCGTCACAGCAGGCGGGCGAAATCTATTAAATACACAGTATCAAAATTAGCCGCTATTTCACTCAGCGATAGCGCTAAAATGCTGTAACAGGTATAATTTCGTATCGCCGACTACGCCCAACATAAACAAGGCAGGCCGAATTATAACGACTGTTGCCTAACTCTGTAAACAACGTGCAGTTAAAATTAGTCTAACATATCACGATTTTGTTGAGTGGCCTGCAAAAAATAACACTCGAGTATCGCATGAAGTTTACGAAATACGGAAATCGTGTAAATACGGCGAAACAATAGAATCTAGGAACTGCAGATAATGTCATGCGCTCCAGGATATGACCACTTGAACTCGAAACAGTTTAGTCGTTCTTATGCAAGACAAGCACGCCTACGTAACATGTATTGTAAGCAATGCATGGTAAACAGTAAACCTCGCGTGTTCATACCTGCCACGAGCCTAAGCCTTTACTTAATTTTGATTATAAACGTCAGCACAATTTTTTTTCAATATTTCCAAATTGTGTATATTGTACTTACGTACTTACAGTCCGAGGTAGTAGTGTCTGACAACAACAAAAAAAAATTATTGCTTAGTTTCGATTATTATATACATGCATTTCCCTTGATAAATAATACTTCATTTAAATCACGCTGAAATAATAATAAACATATATATATATATTCAGGCACTCTTCACTCAACGTCCAGTTTCCGTTCCAACGACATTATTTGCGTCGTGACCTTGTTGCAAAACGTAAACACCCGCACAGCTTAGAAGGAACGGTCGAAGTAATACAGTCGTGATCACGGTCGTAAGCATCAGCGGTCAACAAACTAGGTGGTCGTTAAGTAAGGAGTACATGTATTGGAATTCTCAAGTGCGTTAAATCAATTTTTGCATCAATTTAATTAACAATTGCGAGTTTTCAAATTTTCCACAAATAGATATGATAAGGCTGTACTAAGCAGAATTCACATTCCATATGTATAACGCACAATTCGTTAATGATCCTTAATTAAACGAAATGTAGACGTCCGTACCCATTACATCATCGCTGCTTCGTCGTGTGGCTTTCTCAAAACGGTGACAAAAGGGCAAGTTCGATAACTTACAATTACAAATCCACTAACCAGACTGCTGTGTTTAATTTTGGATCTTATCTAAACATTCGCATTACGTCGCTGAAGAGGTAGTGTCAAAAGAATGTCAAGCGATTGTAATCACTTTAATTGCTTCAAAGATACAAGCGACCGTGCCAGCCTGTAGACTCGTGACCAGAACAATGGTCATGCGACGTGAAATAAATACCTACCACTCAATTGAAGAAAATACGATGCCTGGTACAAACGTCTCCGGACCGAGCAATCGAGCATTGGTAGCAATTAATTTGGATTCTTACCATACTATTCAACAGTTAATATTTATATTCAAGTGGACGGTGAGGAGCCGGCGCAGGCTGAGCACCCGGTTCCTGGCATCGGTTAGCTCGACTCTCCTATTGTAGTTGAACTGTTGCACAGATTAGACAATTTAATTCGCAGCTTTAAGCTTGTGTGAGTCGTGAACAAAAACTCACTGTGGACTAACTGGTAATTATGTGCTTTATAACTTCTTAACCCGCTATGTGAATAGTTCATCGTGCAGACATTCCAATAACTACCTGCGCAGGAGTTTTACCAAGAAGTGTATTAAATGAGTTATCTTCTGCTTGATGTGAAGAGTTCGTAAAGTGGAGGATGTACCGCGCTTACCTCAGTTTCGGCTTATTATTATTATTATTATTATTATTATTATTCCTATTTACGTTGCCTTATTACCTTCATGTTAAACTGCCAATCCACACTAGAAATGAGCATTCGAAAATACCCCTATGTGGAACAACATTAGTGTAAACAATGGAGACTCTGTTGCGTCAGTTATTATTAAACAAGGAAATAGACAGCGGTTACACGAATTTTCGTCGCCAATAACGGAACTAGCACATGTTGCTTGCTGACTGTCACAGTACTTCAACGATGAATGTTCTAACCTTGAAAGGTGAAAGAAAATCAATAGCGAAGAGGAAATAGCAGCTTGTTCAAACAGGAAGTTAGCGCTTCCCGTAGTTTCAGGACGGACTTCATTAATAGTAATTATGCGTTTAATTTATTGGTTGTCGATTCACTTGCACTATTGTTGTCTAACTTCCTAATTACCAGAATTGAAAGGACAACAAATTGGTGTTCAATCCGATTTTACCCGGTAATGAACTCACGCAGTCGATCATACTGAAAGAAGCTTACGCGGGTATTGTTGGTAATTCTTTTACATCAGCATATAGATAAGGAGAGTCGTCCGTCCACGCGCATCGAGTGTGTGATCGTACTTTAGTACGCGTGTTTACACTCCATTTGATTTTCGTTTGAGGACCGTGGGAACCAAGCGAAATTGCAGTTCGCACCGGGCTCACAGCGGTGGGCCACTCGAAACCCTTCCCCTCCTCCTTTCCCTTCCCTACCCTTCAATCGTCATTGTGCGCGCTCACTTCTTTTGTGTTGACTGTTTGGTGTTTTCTCTCAGCTTATGATTTAGAGAAGACTTTATCTTTCACTTGACTAAGTCTGAACGGATTTGCTCGCCCACCTTCTCCGCAAACTGTTTATTCTGTACAAAACGACACCATTTTCCCACTCGATTAAAATATTCTCTCCTTTGGATTCTCATTAAATATGGATATATATATACACACACGATACTACTGATTACATAGTAATCTAGACTCCTACAGTGTGCGCGTATGGTTACATCCGACGGCAGGAGATTGTCAGAAAGCTGCAGAAAGAGTTATGAATTAGAAGAGCTTATTAAAACACTAGTTGAAGAAATAAACAAACGATTAATACGCTCGAGGATTTATGTAAAAAGAAATCGATCTACAACGAAAGAAGAAGCACAAGTGCTGCAAGGAAAGTCTTAAATAAATCGGAAACTGCAATTTCAAAAACATTTATTTTTAGTGTACGACTGGATGGCTCGCGCTTAAACATAATTTTGTTCTCAATATTATATTACCGTATCGCGATTCTTGGAAAAAATCGGGGTGAAACAGAGAGTGCAAACGAGAGTGGATATGAAAAAAGTACTGCGACTCTTGCCTGGCAAGTTTTATATACAGTTCATGTTGCGAAAACCATTCTATTATTGTCTGAACTGGAAGGAAGTGTTGGATCGGATAGTCGAGTACAGTTTTCTATATATAATGATTATACAGCCAGCAATTGGAACAGTGGTGTATATATATGTGTCTGCAATAAAGTCACAATGCAGAATTTAACTAAATATGAGTAACTATTATTAACCAGGTTTATATTCTATTTCGCAGCAATATCGTATGATTATTTATATTATTTCTTGCAAGTTCTTCGACTACGTTTATCCAACGACTATATCATACTGCTACGCTACTAACAGAGAGGGAAATCTTATCAAGATATAAATCAGTCATCAATCATAAGAAGAGTTTTATATATTAACGACCATCGTTAAACTACACAAATTCATGAAGACTATCATGGCCCCGCATACGCCCGTGGTTGTTTCCTCCGGGAATGGAATAGTGAAATCAGACCGTCGAGTAAGTGTTGATATATCTAGCTATTTACTTTACTGATACACCATATTTATGGTAAGATCATATTGCATCGATGAAGGGTTCATAAAATTTCGTTTCCCATTGGTTTCAAAACCCTATTTCATGATAGACATAAGAGGTATTTTTCTTATTGAGGGCTGTTTCCGATTGGTAATTAATTGTCAGCAATCGCTTGTGAATAGTCAGTTTGTAAAGGTATTTTTCCCTACCAAATATTGTTGAAAGTTTGCCTTAGTGTACCATTGTACTCAACCCTCCCTATACATGACGATTAGGCAGTTTCTATTCATTACGCTTGGGAATTTTACATTTCATTTACACTGGATAATTTGATTTGCAGGCCTCCAAACCACTCATGGAAAAACGGAGACGTGAAAGAATAAATAAAAGTTTAAATGAGCTCAAGAGCATTCTTCTCGACGCCCTGCGAAAAGATGTAGGTACCCTTAACACAAAAATGATTTATTTATGATTTTCCACATGATCAACACTTACGACTTGGAAGTTGTAATTTCACTGCTGCATTATTGCATAAATATTTCTAATATCGTCGCTGTGTTATTGTTGACAATTTCCGACATAATTGCTGCAATTACGAAGTACATCTTTACTTGTTGCCAATCATGAATAATTAATGTGGGAATCGTAATTCATTGTGCGGTAATCGGAAAACAATAGCTCTCGGGGCGAACATTATCGACTTTCACATCCCCCCTCGTGCGTGGGAAAACGGTAAAACTCGCTCGGATTTCTGTCGTTAGGGAATTTGCGTTATCTCTTCCAAATCGACTTGTTTGTTTTCCATTTTGTTTCTTGCCCATAATCGACTCACGTTTTGCTGACGCCGTTTCTGTTTTGAATTCTTTAGAGTACATGTCACTCGAAGCTGGAAAAAGCAGATATACTCGAAATGACTGTGAGATACCTCAGAAGTATACAAAGACAAAGAATATCCACAGCTATGGCTATCGACCCGTCAGTTCTCAGCAAATATCGAGCTGGATACGTTGAATGTAAATCGGAAGTTTCCAAGTTTCTAGAAAGCACCAACGACAAGCTTTATCCAGAAGTAAAATCCAGGTAAGCGACATAACAATTAAAGTGTGAACTATCACCTGACCTGTGACCTTTGACACGAAATAATTTGAAACCTGTGTGTTTAGGCTCATGTCACATTTGGGAAACTCAGTCAGTGGAGTAGGATTTCCAAACTCCGGCCCCATGGTCAACCCACACCATCAACTAATGACAACAGGGCAAACGATACCAGGTGCGACATCGCTGCCACCACTCCCACATCATATGTCCCAAGATAGCCACGTTCACGCTATGGCCGCGGCAGCAGCAATGTTATCGGAAAATCAAAGAAACCATGGATATATGGTCGGTCCTCACAGCGACATGTCAGCTAAAAGTATCTACACAGAAATTCCATACTTCAACGGAATATCGCCTTCCACCAGTCCGATTATGAACTCCCGTCCTGCTAGTGGATCATCCACTGGTCCCAGCTCTCCCGATTACCATTCTTCCCCGTCTCTTTCTCCTGAATCCCGCCACCAATATCATTCGTATAACGAACAAATTCTTCATCATCAAATTCGCGGAAATTTCGTTCTTATTCCCAATTCCATGTCTCAAGTCGTTCCAGGAAGCACCGTTCACATATCAGCAACCTCTTCAAGTCCGCCAAGGTCGCCAGAACGCGCATCAAGATCACCATTTTTTTGTTCGAACACCTCCGATTCATCCGTAACCGATAGCATAACCATAGCCCACTCCAATTCAAAGGATAGAAGCCATGCGGTATCTGCGAAGATGCAAACGCCGCAACCATTCGTCAACCTTCCAGTTAAAACCGAACCCCATTCTCCCAAATCGACTGCTCACAGCCCCGTTGGGGACCAAGCCGACCCAGTTTGGCGACCGTGGTAATATGGAAGTAACCGCTATTTGGTAATTTCACACTCGTCACTCCACAGAGATTTTTAATTTTTTTTTTGCACTGCCGTTTTTGTTCACAGCTCCTCGCTGTCTTATTATTATCGTTTATTTCTTTAAATAGTATCAATATTGTTCTCCTCTTATGTTCGTTCGTTTCCAGTTCTTGAACTACTACTGTATTAGTGTTGTTTATATTGCTCTCGCTGCTACAATATTTTTACGACCGGTTGGCATTTGCAGTGCCACCTCACACACCTACATTTCTGTTTTCGTCATAGTTCTATTTTTTTCATTAGCTTTTAGAAAATCGACCTTCTGTTATCAGGCCACATAAAATGGCATTTTTCCTTAACAAATAAATAAACAGTAGAGTTTGATTGACCTTGGACAAACACATGCCTATATGAGCCTGTATTACTGTCTATATTTTTACAGTATTGTACACAGTATTTTTGCCACTAGAATAGTATTTCATAGCAGTGTTTTGTGGGTTTGAACTATTTTTGACAAGAGCTTGCACCTATTTGACTCCGTGCATTTTCTTTTCTTATTTCTATTCTTCTAAGATATGCTTTTTTAATGACAAATATTTAGAATAAACTATTTTACTATTCTGCAAAGTTTGTTAAATTCGTCAGGAGAAAAAAATCAGTGCCCGGATCGAGATTTTAGTTTGTTTTCTGAATCGTCAGAAATATAAAATTTAGCTTGATTTACGGAATGTCTCTTGTGTCGGGCGTTCGATTCTTTTCAAGGTTCCGACGTATCGGATTGCCGTAATTCGTGGTGAGAGAATGGATGTCTTGTTTTTAATAAGCTCAATCTGGTATATATATAACAAAGCATTTAAGCGTCTCGCCTGTAAGCTTTGCTATTACATTTCTGCCACGCTTTGACAGAAATCTGTTGTGTTTGATTTCCGATAATGAGTTGTCGGATGATATTGCCATTATATTAGTCACCTTTCGCCTTTCCCTACTCGAACACAAAAGCTTTGTGTCGTCGAGGACAGAATATCACTCACAAGCGACACCAAAATTTTAAAACATCGTTTATGGTATTGAACCCAAGTATCTGGCGGCGGTGTCTTGAGTTTTTATTGATGGAGGGTTTGTCAATATCGGCGAACGTCTACAGATCTTTATGAATGATTCTTTACGATTAGAAATATTAAAATGAATATATATAGTTAATAATAATTTATTTCAAACGGTAGCATTTTTTTTTCTCAGCCGTAACAATCACTACATATGTGTCTGTATCTATGTTAAATAAATAGATTTATTTAAATGTTTAATGTGAGCGTGCAATTTGAATATGGAGAGAAAAAATATGATTACGATTTAAATATTTCTTCAAGTATAATTTACTAGACGGGGGCCTTTGGTGGGCCTAAAAATACTCCAGAAGTCGTTAATCGAAAAGGGGTTAGGAATCACATGTTATTGATTAACGTAAAACTTCATCGGCTTTCCTAATGATAATCCCCATTCCATTTGAATGCATGTTGGGGCTAAAACTTCGAAATTTCTTGCACAACGGACATAATAATTTAAAAACCTGACTGCACTACGTGACACAGTTTTTTTCATTTGAATAACTGTTGTACAGTACAGTATCTAATATTATTTAATAGTAATTCGTTGCTGTAAAACTAAATTTATAAAGGATTACATTTGATTTCATTTGAGATTAAAAACAACGCGTAATCATGGTTTACGATTTAGACGGCGTCTCCACGGATATAGAAGCCACCTTATTCGATAGTTTATGTTACACAGTGCAGTATATCTAATCTAACTATTAAAAGCTAAGTCTCTTCCGCAGTTGAAATTAATTGAGTTGTGTACTTTCCTCGTTTCAGTAGTTACGAAACTTGATAAATATATTAGTTGAATTTACACTAATTAGATAACTGTACAAATATATTCATACTAGGCAAATTAAGATTTATTTACATATTTTTTCCAGGATGTTTAAAACTTTCTACAAGAGTTATTGGAATATTTTTTACCAGACATATTATGTGAGCTTCAGTCGGTATAATAAACATGCTGAAGTGGAACAAATGATTGCTGGACTGCAGTGGGATGGCAGACTGAATGGATACATGAGCAGTATTTTGTCCACCATTTTGCCGAACGCATCAGGGAGTAAAATATACAACAACCTATAATAGACATTAATCCATACCAAATCCATTCAAACAATGTTGATTTTGACTGACACTTCACGCAGCCTACTTGGAGTACCAGTCAAAAGTAAATAGCGCGACACACGACACAATAAAATAAATAGGAAAATCGACCGACCAAGTAGCCTACTGTGTATATATTACAAAACGAATATTTGACTTTTAAATTATGATGCAAAATCGAAATTCGAAATAATTCGATTTACTGTGAGCAAACAACAATTATAATAACTGAATAAGAGATGTTCCCTCACTACACAAATACTTCATACCTATCATTTCAAATCACCGAGGAGTAAAATGTGTTGAGAATATGTAAACCATATAGAAACGCGACTGGGAAACAGATATCCATGGGGATTCGTTCAAAATCTCACTCCAAGCTGTTGGTACAGACTGGATTTTAGCTCGATTCAAAGCACTCTTTCAATATTACTGCCGTGTGTAAATGGCTGAGATAATTTAGAAAATGTGTGGTCGTGTGGCTCAAAACAAACAACCTTTCTGTTTATCACGTTCTCCAAATAGACAAGTCAGCAAACATTAGGCAAAGAGTACATGATGCAGAACATCTCTACGAAGCTAAAATATATCCAGACCTTAATGATAGAAATGTACGGCTGGGATGGTGAGGACTTTCAGCGCCAGAAATTACTATATTACGATAAGCGTAAACTGGATAATTTCGTCTAAGCCGTCGAAGGATGAATAGATTAAACTGGGACAGGTTCCACTTTTTCTTCAAACTCCGAATTTGTTTTATTAGCCGACGAATACCTAGACAAGTAAATGCATTTTCCGAAAAAATTCCTGAGCAGTGAGAAAAGAGAAACGAGCGTGAAACAGAAATGTGAGGCTGTTATCATCGCTCCGTTTTGGTTGGGAGGGGTTTCAAGCAAGCACTTAAAATGTCGATTGGTACACGGGAGCGTGGGAAACCACTAGCGAAACGTTTCACAAACGTCCAGCGCATGGCTGTTGAACGCTATTATCAAAACTTGTCTCAACAGTCGCACGAGCCACAGCCGAATCGCAAACCGCCGTCTTCCCAAAAGTGTTGGTAGAAACAACAAAGGCAATGATTTTCGTCGATTTTATGGAAGAATGGTTGTTGATATACATATTAGAAACGGATGACGTCATTCTTTAAATGAAATCGCCTTTTCTAATGAAAGCATGAGAATTGTTGGGAGTGAGAAAGGTAATAATATAAGGAAATCCCAACTTTTAAGATAGTTTATCTGAATTTGCCTTCACACGAACAACACACTGTGTGTACTGTATATTTAAAACAATTGAGTGAGGAATGATTATAGCGAGCAGTCAACATCTGGTCGTACGATATAATTATCCATGTAATTTAAATACACACTGAGTAAAAGTGGTTACAGAAATTGGAGAAATAAATGTCGGAATATAATGGAATACTAGTGCGTAGTATATGTGATTCCGACTGAAGTCACGTTGAAATAACAATACGAAATAATTATTTCTATTTTTTCAACTCTGAACCACCTCTCCCTGGCCCTTCCGCGACGAAATCCTTTAGTTAACAGAATCAGGGAAAATTTAAAGTGTACTGGACATCTGATATACAGTAGGTTTAATGAGTACGTATATCAGGCAATGACATCATGGCAGCTATCTTCGATTAATATAGTACTGTACTGTACTCCCATTTTCAATTGCTCAGTTCCGATACGTTTACATTTCATCTTCGCTAAAGAAATTTGGGATTTAAACTGACAGTTAAATAATATGTTACTCGTGTTTAAAAACATTACAATGTCGATTTGTTGTGTTAGTATTCCGCTGAGATCAAACAGTATGCCGATACAATACAACTTTTATGTCATATTCACAAACGATCAGGCGCGTGCCCGCTTCTAAACGTCATTTCCCGTATCTGTGACAGCGTTTTCTTGTCACCGAAGCGCGCTGTATATCGTGTAGCTTAAATCCCTTTACAGGACGATTGTCTTACTTCAGCTTAGGGATCATATTACACGTACTTTTACGCCTTGTAACGTTTAACACAAAGACGCAGGTTGCGCGTCGGAATCGAACCAAGAAGCACAGAGGGAAATACTGCAACAGCATACTGTCAGAACTAGTAGGGAACGGATCGGTCACATTTCCTGAAGATCTTACTGATAACACGAATAAATGTACACTTTTAGGATTACTAGGAATTCTATTGTACAGCATTCGTTTTTAATACTTGGTTAAAAAAAGCTCCATATACCAACATTCCAACGGATCAACATTCTTATACGGATCATGGATGTCTTGATATTGAAAAAAATAGTGACTGTGTGTGGTTCAGGTATTTCAACCCATATTTACCTGTTCCACGATGTATGGAAGGATTGAGAACTAGCGTGTCGGATCATTATCAAAACGCAACCTTACCACTTCAACGCAAACTGATTTATTGATATACAGCGACATCTTGAGGATTTTCTATTTCACAGTTATGAGACAAACTACGCATTGTGAATATTTTCTCAAACAAGATCCGCTAGATGGAGTTCTAGCGCCGTATAATTCATGAAACATTGGCGAGATGTCAATTTGAAGAATCGAATCAATTGTACATATACAATATAACCTTGTCTGTATAGCTTGAAAAATACTTCAAACAGAATGTCGAGCTCCTCTTGCAGCTTGCATTCTATCACTTCTAGTACAGTATGTTACCTAACTAAGAAATATATTGTAACTATATTAATATTATTTTATTCTGTAACTGTTTCAATATCACATGTATAGTTGGTGTATACCATATACATAAATTATTTCAAGTAAGATTTATCGGAAGTTGCTTTCTATTGTGTGGTCAGTGCTACTGCTATTACGTCTTCCGATTTGCCGCGATACAACGTTGCCGTTGCGATTGCTTAGTTTTCTTTTATTTTTTTTCCTCGGGCATCATATTAGTCTCGTTTGTTTTGCAGGTTGTGCTAAGTTTTCTAATCGTGTCATCTATAAGGGAACTGATTTTTTTCTGCAGTTAGAGCGTAGACAACACTATGAAAGAACAACAGCAAGGATACAATAAAGTGGCAAGTTATACGATAACACTGTTTATGAGGAAATCGTTTAGACAGAGTTACGAATGACATACTGCGGCTGCTGCTCAGTGTTGTAGTTAGAGTTTTATCGTAAAAAATAACGTTGGAAATTTACCACTTCAGGGGATGAGCGTAATTAGAAAAGGATTTATCGATAGTATTATTCAAATAAATTTAAGAGTAACCATACCCAATAATGATGGTCCACAATGGCAGTTTTATTCTAATAGTAGTATTGTACTTTCTTTTTCAATTGGTAAGTTCCGACACGTCTACATTTTTATCTTTGCTAAAGAAATCTAATTACTCCATATTTATAAATATTACTTTTGTTTTACTAAAATAGGTGGATGGAGTTCTTCAAGGAGTAACAAACGGTGAGTACTAACATATGTACAAAATCATAGCTATCTGCAAAGCGTTTGTGTAATACCAACGCCGCAGGAGAAAGTCAGTGTCCAACATTGCACATTATAGTTTGGTATACTGTTGTAGTTCGCCCTAGGCACCTTGAAAGGTATCCGTGTATGTCCAACATGTAATCGTAATTCCCGTAAAAACCGAATTCCAATCTTCAAGTCGATAATATTTTTATTTTATATTTTAGACGAGCTATCCAAGATTTTCTCTGAACACGAAATTATTCATCCAACTCGGGTGGATTTCAATGGGAATTTCTTGTCGTACAACCTAAGGCGAAAGAGCGTTCGCCATAAAAGAACTGTAGATAACGAAAACGTTTCCAGCAGAAATTTATACCTTGCACAACTCAATCACAGCGACAGCAAGGATACATACCATCACTTTGCTAATTCAGTTTATGGCGACGCAGGCCAATCAATGAACAAAGTATACGATGATGATAGAGAACAATTTTACTTTAACATAACGGCCTTCGGATCAAGTTATCAATTGGTACTAGAAGATAAAAAGCGTTTGATAGCTGACGGCGCTGAAGTAGTATGGTATTCATCTAACGGAGTTAAACATCAAACAAATGCATTGAATTCGGACTGCGTACATAGTGGATATATATCTCGTCAGCCAAACTCAAGGGTCGCACTGACCAGCTGCTATGGGTTGGTAGGTTGTAGCTATCTTATTTCCGAGCATTTTAGTAATTGCAAAATACCATGTCGGCAGTTGAATCGTTGTTGAAAAATCGTACACCAGCTTAGAGCGCATATTGTACCAACTGTGCAAAATAAAAACTGCATGATATAAGCAATATAATATTCAAATAATCTTAATGCGCTACCATGCACCTAAGTCGGAGTCCTATTGACGTAAAACTTGGTTTACCATGATGCTGAAATATGGTATAAGTCAAGAATGGTATAGTCCAACGGTATAAAGATTAAAAAACGTCATTTTTGTTTTCGAGTTCATATTCGAAAACGGGATAGTCTGTTGTGTAAGCCAACTTAGAAGTTAAAATCCCTTTCTTTGTGTCCAGGCTGGATTTATCAAAACCGACAGCGATGAATTTTTTATCGAGCCAGTTGAAAACGGTACCAACAACGATAGCCAAGACTTGCCACAGAGACATGTGGTGTACAGAAGATCCGCCACCAAAAAAAACAAATCTAAGAGATGTGAGTAGAAAACCGAAACACGAACCGAAAGGTTTAGGCTACTTGGTCTAAAATTCGTAACAATGAACTTATTATCTGGTAATCGTTACGATATATTATTAGATATTCATTATCGATTGACGAACACTGAAATATTGTTGTGGTGTCGCGTTCGCGGAAGGTGTATTAATCTTCGAGTCACCACGTACTCCTGGAACTACTTCTATGAAGTAGAGTCGTTTAACTTTGTCATTATGTGTGGTCCCTGTGTGCCTTTAGCTCAAAATGTGATAGCTTGTGTAAGCCGAACACTTCTATTATGAAATGGATGGCTGAAATTAGTGTTGTCCCTTTGAGTATAGTATCATGACAAATCGAAGAAAAAGATATTTTACTGCAATTTGGTTCGTTTCTCTTCCATTGTAACTTCCCGTGACTGAGCACTGTTTTTTTGTCAGAGCTTTGTTTTTCCAGACTGAGATTTTCTGTTGAGGCGCGGTGTTACATTACGTTGCTGGCTCTGTGCTTATACTTTTATTGGTTACCAAACGAATTTGGGAGACTATGTTCCCCGGATATCCAGAGATCTGTGAATATTTAACTCATAATTTGAGCGACTTTAGTTTCAATTCATTATAGATAAAAACCCAGTGAGCATAGTTCAACTTGAAAAAAGTGACGCGATTCTCCTTAAATAGCTTATAACCTAAGGCCAAGACAATGTTTATTGTGGTGAATATGATTATCCTAATAGATAGTACCGGAAACTTAATTCGTGTAAATGTCAACTTGCCTTTGATTATAAACTCTGTTTGTAAATAATGGTCGTTTTCTTGATTGGCGGAAAGATCTACCTGCGATTAGGCATATTTTAAAAATGAAAGCTTCAATTCTCTAAAGACCACATTATCATTGTTATACAGATGCTGAACCGGAAAGAACGGAACGCCAAAAAAGATACGGGTCTTCCGCAGGTTATCTGTCTGCGGATACGGAAGCTTATCTGAATGGTAATTTTTCAATCTCTAGCATACTACGTCACTTTTTGCAGTCTTACCAGAAAATTTATGTACAATATCATAACGTAACAACTGTTCGCGATAATGTACCACAATAGTATAAAGAAATTGCGTCAGAGCGTCTCAATATTTCGAGGACTCGTAACTTTATCCGTGTCTCGATATTGTTTCCCAATATATTCCCAGTGTTAGTCTGTCATGGCAAACCGTGACATTTTTATTGCCGTTTCTGTCTGATGGCTATTAAATTACATTGTCAAGATAGCGTATCAAATGACTAGTCGCGGAAGAAAGATTAGTGACATATATCCATCAAAATTACGGCTGTAAATGTACAAGAAAACCAGCAAGCTGCTATCTCTCATCTTTGACTATTCTAATGTAATAAATATTTACAACAGACAACAGACCACATTTTATATTACCATGAACAATGCATTGCATGTTCCATTTCACTTTTTTTGCTTCGTGCTCGAAAATTAACCTACCTTGCCAAAATTAGCCACCAAGCATAACCGAAATTTGAGACCACAAGAAAGCGATCTGACCGAACCAGGTTTCTTAACAATGGAACGAAATATCGTACAAAATGAACTACAAGACAAACTGAAAATTTCCCTATTTCGAAGAAAATTACTTTTGGAACGGGTTATATGGCCTCTTCCCTTAAATGAAGCTGTTATGTTGGTTCATTATGCATATTTCAAGTACGATTAATTTTACAGGGGGAACCAACGTCCGAAATAAACGACATATAAAAAGTCACGAGTACAATATGGAAGTTCTACTGACGGCGGACAGTGAGGTCATCGAATTTCATGGCAGAGAACACGTTGAAAACTATTTGATCACATTGATGAATATCGTAAGTACCCAATATATATATATGTGGAGAATAAGCCTTAACCGGAGTCTTGCGTATTGCAGATGCCCTTACATGGAGATGAGTGGAGAGTAAGGTAGCTAAATTATGAGTCAAAGGAATGGCGATTACCGATTGAGCGTTGCATTAATTTTTCAACGTAGAAATTTCATCATATAGCAATTTTGCTTGAAGCTATGATTCTGATAATTCAATTGCTCTTTTGTGTGGCTTTGTTGTTGTGTCAACACTAATGTTTGTCTCACGATGGCTTCACTTTCCGGCATATGCTAATTACTAGGAATCGTTTAAGCCAACTATAATCAGATTTCATATTGCTACGAACCTCAAAAAGCTATTGTTGACCATACGTGGAACCACTATATGGTAAGAAGAAATTGAGTATCACTTTCCTATTCACAGCTTTAACATTTGCTAACGTTCATCGTTGTTCAGTACTAGAAATTACTGAAATACATAATATACAATACATAGCCGAATGGCTAGAGGCCAATTAATTGGCAGGCTGGTAAATCGAAGCATAAACGCTAAATTTAGGAATCACTATGGTTAAAATAATGTATTACAGTGTGCACAGTTTGACGGATATTTTAAATATCTGATGTTGGATTATACTCATAATCCACACTGTTCATTATGTTTTAAAACCAATAAATCAACTTGAAGCACTCATGTATGTAAACTTTTAATAAGAAGCTCTGTATAATTAGGATGAAAATTCCCCAGTTGCGATATTGCAGTAAATTGCAGTCTATTTTATATGCTGTCCAAACAAACGACGTGGAACATGCTTCACGAGCAGTGTAGAAATTTTCTATTTTTTTTCTTTATTTTTACCTGTATTCTGTATTTAATTTTTTGTTATCTACTTCATAGGTCGATGAGATATATCATGACGAATCAATTGGCACCCACATCAATATTGTTCTAATAAGACTGTGCTTGCTTGATAAACAACAGGTATGATCATACCACAGATAGAATAAGCAGATAAAATAATCTTTTCACAGACTCTCCCTTTGTTCACACGCTTAGTATAGTTTGGTTAAATGAGCTAATTACTGCGAAAATATTTTTCAAAGTTAGGTAACTTCACATATTTATCCTGCGCGAAAAAGTGTAACGCCCAAGTCCGAGAAAGAGTGTACCGCTTTCTCCTTTCCCCTTTGCCATGTAATTGTCATGTCAAAAAACTATAAATATAATCAATATATTTTAAGTACATAACTACGACTTTGAAAATCAACACACGTTGCAAACACAGATGTTTTTTCAGTCGATTGCTAGCCTGGTCAATGGTCACGTAACAACATATTAACTGTGGTTGCATGTTTGTATTTTATTTAGCGATTTTCAAAACCAAACTTAGCCTTCTTAGAACCTTGGAAGGTAAAACGAGATTACATACATAAGTTGTTTTTCTTGTACATGTAATGTTAAGTGTATCGTCAATGGCTTAGGAGCTATTGAAGTAAGTAGCTCGAAACAAATAAATAGTAGATTAAGCTAATCACGATACTTTAATGCTTATGGAGAAAGTTATTTAGCCGAGTATGATGATAACACGTCGTGAAGAGGATAAAACGTCTTGGACTAGTTTGCCTGTCTATTTGGCTATATATATACAACTTTTCTAGTACGCCGATTCTCACTAAACGTGTAGCTGTAGCATAAATATATATACTGAAACACATTATACACCGTTTTTTGTAAAGTAGTCTGAGTGTGTAACTACAGCAATGCATCTTTCTAATTCCAATCATATAAGTAAGAATAAGATAAGACGACAATTACATCAGATTTGTTTATCCATATCCTTTCAAATACTGAATTGCATTGAATAGTTTACGAATTTTATCAACATTTCACAAGCCGTTAAAGGGGTTAGCAGCGGATTTAAGTCAAAGTGGTTTTATCTTACTTACTCCCTTAGTTTGGGATCTATATTTTCCCCAGGGGGCTTTTGTCCGAGGGTTTTTTGTCCTATGTCTATTTGAAGGTGTATTTATTTTCTCTTTCCCTTCCAAGTCAACGAATTTGATTGTTCATGAAGATCCCTCAGCGAGTCTAAAAAATGTCTGCAAATGGGCTCACGATTATCAGATGTCTGATCCGCTAAGAAATGGAAGGACACATGATCACGCAGTATTCCTTACAAGACAAAAATTTGGTCCGGCAGGTATGGAAGGTATGATGCAGGTACCTCATGACTGCAAACGTATCGCTTTTAAAGTACAACATAAATTGCAACTAACGCTTTTAGTAATCAACCTATACTAACTTACATCAATTATCTGCATATCGCGAATCTATTGATATGTGAATTTACTACCTATTGTCGATTGCAGGATACGCCCACGTCACTGGAATGTGTCATCCGTTACGTAGTTGTACTCTGAATCACGAAGATGGCTTTTCATCGGCTTTTGTAGTAGCTCATGAAACTGGACACGTGTAAGAATTTCATTTTTTATACCTTCCGAGGCGGCTATTATTTCTGTATCGTCGTATTTGAAATGATCATCAATGGAGAACCTAATTTTAGATTTGGTATGGAACACGACGGCGAAGGCAACAAATGTGGTGACGAAACTAGCATGGGTTCCATTATGGCGCCGTTGGTTCAAGCCGCCTTCCACCGTTACCACTGGTCACGTTGTAGCCAACAGGAACTCAAAGCTCATATTAGGTGGGTGTTTGTTCGAAGAATTATCCCAATATTTAAAAATAAACATCATTCTGCTTTTTCTAGTAAATACGACTGTCTCCTTGACGACCCTGACAGACCTGACTGGGGTCCAACCCCAGAATATCCGGGTGAATTATACTCGATGGATGATCAGTGTCGGTTTGATTTCGGTGTTGGATACAGACGATGCACTGCAGTATGTAAATACATGTTTTTTGTGTGTCAAATCATTTTTATCAAGCAGCAGATCTCTGTAGAACTCGATAAATAAAAATCAAATTGTGTATGTTATCTTATATGGCACGTGAATATAATTGACTTTAATCTGACTGTTCTGTCCCTACATCATCAGTTCAGAAATTTGGACGTGTGCAAAACGCTGTGGTGCAGTCATGACGACAATCCGATGTTTTGCAAAACTAAAAACGGGCCACCTGTTGATGGCACAGAGTGTGGAACCAATATGGTATGCATAGCTTCATTGTGTTACGGTGTACAGTAGTCAAAATCCGTCATTCGATAAGGTTTCGTGTGACATACTTTCAATTACCCAGTGGTGCTTCAAAAGTCATTGTGTGTGGAGGCATACTAGGCAAGAAACAGTAGACGGAAACTGGAGTTCATGGTCTTCCTACGGTGTCTGTTCCAGATCGTGCGGGACAGGAGTGACGTCACGAAATCGCGAATGCAATAATCCTTTGTAAGTTACAGTGTATGGTATGGAAAACTTCATGGAATAGTAGTTTCGTGTGATAAATAATCTGCTTTTCAATAAACTTCGATTGGCTCATCTACCAATTCAGATATTAATCCACTGTTGGTGCGTTCATTATTTTGCATTTGCAGGCCATCGGCTAAGGGCAGATTGTGCTCGGGCGCAGCTGTAGAATATGCCATTTGTAATAAGCGACCTTGTCCAGAAATGAGAGATTACAGAGCTGAACAATGTCGATATCACAACAAAGTTGAATACTCTGGCAGACACCATACTTGGTTGCCCTACGAGAGTGAACATGGTATGTACTTCCGTAGTATATCATATCCTCTAACGATCTCCAGATAGATTTAGTACAAATTGAAGAGGTACACTGTAAACAAAACTACCCCGCTTACGATGTGGTTACAAGAAGTGGTTGTGTTCAACAGATTTCTCCATATACACTTATATACTTGTTTTAGTTGTGACTTGTATCAGTTTAATATATACATTATTTTCTTACTTTTTGGGTGATTTACGGGATTTATAAAGTTAGCTATACCACCAAAGAACAACTCTTTTGTGTACTCAACACGTAATATGTACACTTAATAATAGGTTGTTGTGTTTAATGAGTTGATCATCTTTCAGACGATTTGATGTGCGAGTTGTTCTGCGTATCCAAAGAAACAAACGACGTACTGTCAATGGGAACACCTGTAGCGGATGGGACTGCGTGCAGTTACGATGATCCACACAGTATTTGCATAAATGCTATGTGTGTTGTAAGTTAAACAGTAGCAATCCTGTTATAATTCCATACCTGGTTTTGGTATAGTATATGCACTGTAATTACGATAACGAGCTACAAAACTGTTAACAGAACATCGGATGCGATAAGGTGATTGGTTCAAAGAAGCGCGAGAACGAATGCGGAGTTTGTGACGGGGGTGGAGGACAATGTCGAAGAGTCAGTGGCACGTACCGGAAGCTAGTTCGTCGTCAACACAACAGTTACGTTTTATTTACCATTTTATTTCAATCTCACTACTGTTACCGTTATTACTGTTTGGAAAAATTCTACAAGCCTTCACACAATTTTTTTTTTCTGGATTTTTCAGGTTACATGAAAACTTTCAATATTCCGGTAAATGCAAGAAAAGTAAGAATACAAGAAACGGCAGATCCCCCTCCAATTCACGTCTTAGGTAACTTCTAATCAGTCGTTGATTTTAGGTTGGATAGTTACTGTACTGTACATAAATCAATCAATGCTTGTTATTCCTTCAGCTGTGAAAGATCGTAAGACTGGTAGGTACATACTCAACCAAAGGAACAAACAAGTCGATGGTGATGTTCAAACGAGTTTCATAGAGGCTGGTACCAAGTGGACTTACATAAGCAAAGACGGAAGGGAAACACTAACATCAAATGGTCCTATAAAGGCTGAAGTTTCCATTATGGTATGGCATCTACAATTACACACAGAATCTCTGCTAACTCAATAAATAAGCAATAACAAAAAACTTACATGTCATAAAATCTAACGCCTCTCCAAAAAATCGTTAATAATATGACTAAGTTTTTTTAGATATATTTAATTTAAAACTGTTATTTTTTCGAATCAATCGAACTGAATCAAGATCCGCCCTATATATAAAACTCCAACTGATAATATTATAACTGAAACGATATTTTTACACAGTTAATTTCTCGTGGCCGTGGACGACGAACCAGTATTCATTATAGTTACATAATGCATTCGCGCCACGTGATGGACGATAAATACCAATACGAGATTCGAAAATGGTATCCATGCTCGGTAACCTGTGGTACTGGCACAAGGTATGTATGATTGAAGTAACAGAATGCGTGTACAAGTAAATACAAATTTAGTATTTAATCACTTTTCTTTTTTCATGGACAAATCGCAGGTATTATGCTTCATTTAACGCTATGTGGCTTCTAAATTCATAGGAGTACAGATTGTGCTTTAATATCTTCATATTGTTCTCCAGCTTTCTATTCCAACTGAAGACAAATTAAAATTTGCTTAGTGAATCAATAGCGTTTATTTTTCAGAGTATCTCGATTTGGATGTCGAAACAAAATAACCAAGAAATGGGCTCGTAAAATACACTGTTCAGGAAGTCCACCTGCCCGTATTCGCAAGCAATGCGTAATGAAGTGCGACTCTTTGCCGAGGTAGATCTTGTAACCCTTACTGCAGAATATTGATATCAGTATAATTGTAGCAGAACCGTCATTATTTGGAACTTAGTCCTTTAACGAATTTTTAGATGGAGCGTTGGTACTTGGGAGACATGCTCGAAGACTTGCGGAAACGGTGGAGTTCAAAGGCGAAGAGTTTTTTGTCGGAAACAAAGAGCGGACAACAGATGGCTGTTAGCGAGCAATGACCTATGCGCAACGCGAGAAAAGAAACCCTCTTCAAGTCGCCGATGTCCAAATATCACCTGCCCGGCGCGATGGAGAACAGGAGCCTGGTCTAAAGTAAACAACTACTGTGCTAATATATTTCCGTATTGTAGTAATCGAGTTAAGTTTTCAAGTAAATTGCTACTTTCTCATATACTCAATCCAACACTACAAACCCTTTTGATAGTAAAATACTGTATATACCAGATGCTGATGATACCGATGCTGATGAAGCAATAGGCCTAAAGATGGTAAACAACATCGGCAGAATCTGCAAGTTTCATAACTAAACACAATATTTATTATTTATAGTGCTCTATGTCCTGTGGAAAAGGTCGTCGTCGTCGAAGAGTTATTTGTACAGCTGTCGCAGATCAAAAATGTGCGGGTACAAAACCAACCGAAAATGAACCATGTCAGCTCTCGGCTTGCAACGGTAAGTGTCTTACTCGACCATACGAAAACATACATAACTGGACGATCAACGTGTTAGAATCTAGCAACGATTGATAATGACTTAACTGTAGATTATGAGGCTAAGCACGCTTTCGTCACACGGGTCGATTGGAGCGATGGTTTCCTATCTTTATTCTCTGTGACAAACCAATTAATATTAGATGGAAATTCACCCGGGCTTAGCATTCACCAGCGTGTCTCCGACATTAACGTTGCCGCATCTTCTTTAATTAACAAATACGAAAAGGAACCAGTCGTATTACTAATACAAGTCTCCCACATTACCGTTGCCTCATCCTCTTTAATTAACAAATACGAAAAGGAACCCGTCGTATTACTAATACAAGTGAAAACCTACAAAGTTGTTTACTTCTACTGTGAGTAGAATCAGAGCAGTATTGTAGCGTTCACTCTAGATCATGCAAATGGTTCAAAGTACACGTCACGTCATTTACTGTACACTTATAACAACGGATACAATATGTTGCACAGCGCTGTTTAGACTCCTTCTCACATTAACTTCATACTAAGTTATATACAGTAATGAGTCACAAAATCTTTTGCAAGATACAGATGCCACCCCAATCGTCATCCCAGTTACGAATGTTGACGCTGGAAAAAAAACAGGTTCCTTGCTTCACAATCTCCAAAACATAGGGGCGGTGCAAGGTAAGAGTATTACGTTTTTTCTGGCTCCTCATTGTTAAATTAGTATTCATCTATCCAGTGTATCTAATGTTTCTTCGTTTCATCAGAATCTTGTGCCAAAGATCGCCCGATTATTTGCCAAGTGGTCACGCTGGCAACGTATTGTTCAATACCTGGGTACCGACAACTGTGCTGCAATTCTTGTCGCGCGAACTTTTCTAATATCAGTACAGACAACGCTTCCAAATCTAATGACAACACCGTGGAAATTGATCAGCGTGTTGCTGGAAACAGGAGGCCAGCAAAAACCTTAAAAGTTCCTAATACTGCCTATGCTGGAGAACACGAGCCGCATTCGAGAAGGCGCAGAGCGCTTGTTGAAATTCCTGACGAAGTTCAAAGACATGTTCGATGGCATTCTCTATCATCCTGGTCGAAAGTAAGTTTATATTGTTATATTGAAGATTTGAACTTGGTGATAGTACAGTTCATAACTGTCGGTGTGTGATGCAACTATGAGCCGGATGATAGCTAAAAGTATATATTCCTTTGATTTCCCCTTGCATGTCGCCCACGAATGCAGTACCTGGTAGTCGTTTTTATGTATATATCCAAGAATGCCTTACGACAGTACCAACTGGCATCTCATACTGTATAACTTCTGTTTGGCAGTGTTCAACAACTTGTGGAAAAGGTATTCAGCATCGACGACGGAGGAGTACGCGGTCCACGAAGTGCCAGAGCTGTACAACACATTTGGGACCAATAAGAACGCGGGAATGTGTGGTTTCGTCGTGCGACCATCATGACTCAAGCGAGGCAGTGCCAAGCGCTTTGGTAGCTGTTGCGGAGTACTACACTTCGGTACAAAGCAACATTTTCAGAACGATAATACCCATGCGTTCCAAATTGAAGGATAAGAATCCTCGAATTTGACGTAATTACAGTACAGTAATAAAATTCGAAAAACACGAATTAAATCAGCTTCCCTAACAGGCGAATGGTGACTACGTAAAAGGTGGATTGCGAGTTGACCAAAGTACCAGTATGCTATCTACATAAATAAAAAGTAATATAATATTTATATCCTATTATCAAATCTCAAATTTCTATGCAAGAGCTAACTCTAGAAGGTAACACTATGCCTTATATTCGATTCATTCTCCCAGTACCACAGCTCACTTTTTGCATTACCTATCATGCTTATCGCGTCGAAAGAGTAGTTCAATACGCTATCAGTGGTGTGCTGGGCTCATCATTATTATTAATGCAAGTACACGTTGCGTTACACACGTAAACAGTGATATTGTTCCTAGTATCCGCCATTAAACAACTTGTGTTCAAATCAGCAACCCACCACCTTGACATTCTAATTCTAAAGACGACTCATGTAAAAACCGACAAGGCTATTGTAGCTTACTTAATATTTCCGTTTCCATAATTCTGTTTGCTACAAAGCTGCTAAGTCAACTCTTTGCTTTTTTTTATTACTGATAGGGCCTCAGCATGTGTCCAAAATTGCCACGCCTTTACAGCAGGCCTGTAGCTTATACTCTTCGGAGAGCATTGCATATTATTCTGCACTTAAGACCATGTCCATGTCTTTAGCAATAACATTTCCAATTTCACAAATATGTTGTTCCCTACTCAACAGTCCACACTAAAAGTATCAGCCCACATTTTTACTGTATTGCAATATAGCATGACTAGTTTTACAATTTACAACCGACTCATTTAATACCGTAAGATGACTTGTTTACAACTGGATTGTATACTACCCAGCAATTTTACTTGCTAAGCTTCTAATTTTTATTTTTGCTGTTGTTGATATTCTATTGTTTTCAACGGTGAAATCAAACAGTTGATTCTCAAACACTTGAGAATATTGTAATACAAAACTTACTCGCAAACGAAGTAGTAAGAATTTTTGTTCGTTTTGAAAACAACTCTGATATCACCAAAATATCATCAGTGATTGTGGCTTACTTTAAATTTAAAATAAAGCATATATGTCCGGTTCTTAAAGACACTTCTTCTGAATACGGAACATCATTTTAAATCACAGATTGGTAGAACATACCGATGTTGAAAACAGGTTTGTAACGACAATGCTAGGGTAGATTAGCCCTGAAAATAAATAATTCCGAGAGCAAGGTATTACTGAAGATTTGTGTATATCGTGGATTCTGCAAGAATTGTGCTGCAATTATCCAGAATTTTTGCCTTTTCCATCGCCAAATCGTCATTCAATCAAGTTCTTAAAGCTATGTCGTGCGATTTTCAGCTGTTGGCCACTGGCTACTGCCTCATCAAGATGAAGAAAGTAATCCGAAAGTAAGAACGGAAAAACGTCTTTTACGGGATTACCCACATGGTATGGATAGAAAAATTCTGCAGTACTTTTGAGAAGTTTACGATGATGTTCACGTCTGCAGCTCAGTCGAAATTACATCACCGAAGGATGACAACACTGAATATGTGCTCCGATAAGCACGGTTACAATAATCAAACATATTTCCAACACAAGAAGCATATTATAATGTTGAACGAAAAACTGTTAGATAGAACAATAATATAGCAGGCATTCAAGATTTTCATCACTGGATTTACAACATCCAACTTCATGTTATTTCCAAGTAAAATCTCCAGATAAACCTGGGGAGGTATTGCCTTATACGACTGTGTCTGAAAACTAAAGCATCATAAAGGCATATATCCGTATTCTTCGCCAAAAAAAAATGTTGGGAACGAAAAATTCCTCAAACTCATTTTTTCAAGTTACTGATACCTACTGTACATCATCTCTAGTCATCTTCATCTCTTTCACGCCTCCGCAGTTTGCGAGCCATGTCGCGGAGATTGTCCTCTCTATCCAACTGTTCCTGGTACTTCTGCATGCGTTTTTCAGACTCCGCATGTCGATCTGCTTTAAGCTAAATACACATTATGAATGTTTTCGTTTTATTGATGTTACATGGCTTACGTGTACCTATTTTCGTCAGTCAATACCTGTTTGTTCAGAGCCCTCTGCATTTTTATTTTCAGTTTTTGCTGTGGAGTCATTTTAGCAGAAGTGTTCTTACTCTCACTGCTGGCCAATTTTGCAGCTGCCAAACTTGAACTTTTGTGGCTAGTCGAACTAATCACTGCAGTAACTCCTTTAGACCTATGTCTAATAATGCAGCGATGGAGGATAAATAAAATATTGTTACTTTGAAGCGTTCTTTCATATTTCATAGTTCATTTGAGGAGAAGGAATAAGATTTATTATTTTACCATGAAACAGAAATATCAGATCGGTATATGGTAAAATGTTTGAATCCATATAGGATCAGTTGGAAAGAACTGTCTCAAGTTTGAGTTGCAACTTACATAGTATCACGTGATTTTGGTTCCCCAGATCTCGATCTTGATCGCCTTTCTTTGGAATGTGACCGGTTTTTATGTGAATATCTGTCGCTGGATGAAGACCTCCTTCGATATCTTTCATTGTGTGGTGATCGTGATCTTGAACGTTTGCTATAATGCCTAGAACTAAGAAAACAAATGTATATACAACTTGCCTAATGAATATTTGGAAAACAAATATTACTAATTATTATCCCGTAGAAGCGTAGATGAACCACCAATACCTGGCAGTTGTAGTTAATGCCAGTAGCAGTTGTAGTTAATGCCTTTTGCAATGACTGGCAAGGTGGATCAGATTTAAGATTTATTACCTTCTGTCGTGACGTGATCGGGAACGCGATCTGGATCTCGAACGACGAGATCTGTAACGAGATGTCTTGTGCGACGAGGAGCTCTCTGGAGTTCTAGATCTTGATTTTCGTGACTTAGATCTGGTGGATGATGATTTTTCGTGACTTTTCTTCGCAGATTCTTCTTTGCTTAATGAGTTGGATGATGCTTTGTTTCTGTCAGAAGCAAGATAAGAACCATTTACAGAACACGTAAACGCCAACGGGTGATACAAAAAAAAACGTATTTACTTTAAAGAATCATCTCCAAACGATGTGATGTATTGTATTTGTTCTTGCGAGCTATCGCTGCTGTCAGATTCGCTTTCGCTGGAAGAATCTGGTGCAAAAAACAACACAGGAAATGGAAGTCATCTCAAATAGAAGAGAGGCAAAACAGGTAGAAATTCTTACCAGAGTCTCGTTCGCTCGACTCCTTTCTTACGAAGCTCAAGTGACCAATTTCACGGCCCTGACAGTAAAACAATGTGCGTTATCTTGCTGAGGTTACTCACATACTCACAACTGTAATTCAAAAAAATCATAACAAGATGAAACTATAGAATTTTACACTCACTCTTAAACGTTCATCCTTTAACAGTCTCCGTTCTCTTCGTGATTTCCTCCCTGAAAACTTTTGCTTCTCGTGTTCCAACGCTTTCGCTTCATCGATCTTGTCTATGTTATCCTGGTCGTCCAGGAGGCAATCTCCAAAACCACCAGGACGGAGGCCGAATTTCTTGACGCCAATTTCATCGAGTTGCGTAATGGTCTCCATAGTCATATCGGTCAAAGGTGGGATCTCTTCCAGCTCTCGTAAAATGTCTAGCTCATCCTCGGACTCGGACAAATCTGTAGAAGTAACATTTATTTTACTCTAAATCCAAGAACATTATACTAGTTTCCATTCAGTTTACTGAAATATTGTATTCCTGAATGTCCCTTTGTATTAAAAACTTATACAAATAAAGAATTTAAAGAAATAAAGTTCTTTCATCCATCAAATGTTTACACCAGGTGTGTCTCTCCTCATAAAATTGAATTCTCCACAATCAGGGTTTGCCTGTGGTCTATTTCCAAAACTGGAATTTGGCTAATTTTCAACAGCACTTACAATTCAGACATTGCCGATCTATCACCTTAAAGAGTTTACTTGTGAGTGGAAGCAACATAACAACAGTTTGCATTGATCAAAGTTAACATATTCACCCCACCATCTCCGTCTTGGCCTCGATTGAAGTTGCTGCTAGCCGACTTATTCAAGCCAACATTTTCTTCATAATCATAACCAATCGATGTTTTGCTCTGAGCGAGCAACTGTTTCTGCATCTCAGTGTCTTGCTTTTGTTTCTGTTTAGCCGCTATGTCTGGGAACTGCTCCTCGATGTAGATTTGCCGGATGTGTTGCGATTCAGAGATATTTCTGAAATGCAGATATATGAACATTAGGAAGGAGCAAGAATGTGAAACCTCTTGAGCAATTTGTGACTGGAATAAATGTATATCACAAGGATTTTTTTACACAGAATAAATACCACAGAATGATATTTTGTTTTTTAAACTGTCTTTCGAGATATTCGGCATTACACCTACTACTGGGCAGGAGGGTAGAGATTTTGTTTGTAAGCAGTTATAGCATAATCTTCCATTATCTGTAACACAAGCAACACATGACACATACTTGTGAGTATTCCAAATTAATACCCTGTAACGTTCAAAATAACACTTTCTCTCTTCGTCATTGAAAGTAGTTTCATCTTTGGCCTTTGTTGCTTCATTGTAATAATCAAGATGGGCACGGACATCAAACCTGTGTGAAACAAAAACATAACTATCTTATAAAGATTGTCATGGGTTAAGTACAGTAGTTCATTAGGATGAGGGGATAAACTCATGTTATTATGGGAAAAATGAAGCGGCGAGTATTTTTCCATACCTGTCAATCATGGTAACACCATCTCCCTGCCAGAGCATCATGTGATTATTATTGTCAGCTTCTGCAGCGACGTTTCCATCCAAATGTACTTTGTATTTTCTTCCATGTACCTAGGTAAATTAACATATTTTTCAATAGGGTAGAAAACTTTTATTTAAAATAATCCGAAGGGCCTAAGTAACCTGCAAAAACTTCGTTGGATCTTGCTTGATTCGCTCATAATAGGAGTGTCTTCGTTCCGACCTCTTTCTATAATCAACGATCACCTTACGGATTTTTTTCTCTTGCTTACGCGCTTCATGCCACATATTCTTTTCATACAACGTAGAAACTAAATAGATGATATTGGAACACCACTCAACGAGCTAACAGTGCTGTAATAGCACGAGAACACCTGTGGGGTACGTGAGCTGCCGGAGATTCTGGCCGCGCGTTCATTGAAGGTAAAATGGACCGGTCCCGGGTTACTGATCTATAAATGCAATATAAATGAATCACCAACCACCTAGTTACTTAACCTTAACCTTAAAAAGAGGGTAACTGATCCCGTTAATTTGCTGTACATGTGATACTTATATGTATGGATTCGCTATGGAATTCTGCACTCATTGGCATGTCGTAAATAGTGGGACGGCAATTGGTCCGCGAGTTAGTAAGTGTTGTAAGTGTAGGTATTCGAGTTTCGAAATTGATTTTTTCGGAGTTAACCTAAACTACTCAACCCAATTTTTTCAGGGAATGTTAGTTCATGTATTACGTCTCATATGTGCTCATTTTACCGTGATTGGATCAGTAGAACTTCATTTATAAATGTTGATTGTACTTTGCCATCTAGCGGTTTGTAGTTTTTACTTCACCTATCGGTTATAAATGATCCAACAGTGACATCTAGCGGTTGGAATTATTTTATAAATGATCCAACAGCGATATTTAGCGGTTGGAAATCTTGACTTCACCCAACGCTTATAAATAAACTTCTAATGATCCAATCACGATAAAATTAGCAAATATGAGACATATTACATGAACCGACATTCCCTGGAAAAATTCTGTTGATTGATTTAGGTTAACACCGAAAAAATCTATTTCGAAACTCGAATACCTATTTTGGGTTGGCCGTAACGATTGACCCGGCGTTGAACAACCCTTAATAACTCTGGGATCAATTGCCGTTCCACTATATATGACATACCAATGAATTGGGTCATTAGAAGTTTATTCATGAGCGTTCGGTGAAGTAAATATTTCTAACCGCTAGATGTCACTGTTGGATCATTTATAACCGTTGAGTGAAGTAAAAACTTCCAACCGCTAGACGGCAAAGTACAATCGACATTTATAAACGAACCTCTATTAATCCAATCACGCTAAAATTGGCACATGTGAGACGTAATACATAAACCAACATTCCTTGAAAAAATTGGGTCGATTGAATTAGGTTAACCCCAAAAAAATCTATTTCGAAACTCGAATACCTATTTCGGATCGGCCGTAACGAGTGACCCCGCGTTGAACAACCCTTACTAACTCGCGGACCAATTACCGTCCCACTCCATCCATTCATATGAGTCTCATATACACGGCAAACTAACGGGAGCCGTTATCCTCTTTTTGAATGAAGGTTAAGTAGCTAAGTGGTTGGTGACTTAAAAAGGATCAGGGCCACCGAGAGGAATACCTTTCAAGTCTATATAATAACATCAGTACTTTGGGTGCATTGTACCTGGGCGTAGAAATTTCCTGTGAACTCAGGAAATATTTACATACATAAAAAACTGTGCATACACAATGTAAAAGATACCTGAATGGAAGATTGCACCCATTAATAACATTGTAAATATTTCTCTTTGAGGCCAGCTACATATACACTCCATTCATTTGTTGTCATACTCTCCATTACAAAGACCTTTTCCGGAAACAAATGAAGTTGCGTAACATTAATTTAACATTGTGTGGGTATTATCAACGTATTCGTTTGTGCTACCTTCTTTGGAAAAAACACCTGACATAATGGGTAATAGATCTCCATCTAGGGAAGAAATACACCTTCAACTATTTGAAATCATCCTACGGCCAGGGAAACTTGACTACTCTGGAACCTTACTCTTGTTATGAACAGATGTTGTCAAATGTCAAATAGGTCTTGTTCCAAAAGGTGTCTGTCTGCCATGCCACTACTGAATATTGAAAATGACCACACAAATTTTTTCTTGAATACATCCCAACTTTCATGAAAGTTGCTTGACGTAAAAGACTTTATACAAAATCTGTATGATAATGCTGTTTGAATAGTTAAGTGACTTATTTAGAGCTGGCACCACAATATTACCGGCATACTATAAAATGTTTTTTCAGTTGAAATAAGAACAAAAAGTTCAATTATTATAAAATACAGTGTAAAAACTACTGCTTTTGCATACAGGAATCATACAAATACAGGAACACATGGAACATGATTTAAGATAATAAATTGTAGTGCAAGGGATCAGAACTACATAATATAAAGTTTCTACCTAAAAACACGAAAAAAAAACGCCAAAAGATTGATTGGCAAGGATGGTAAGATTCCAGCTACAGGAGGCAGTGAAATAACATTTGTAATTGGATCAAAATATTTGATGTTTCCATAGTTGTCTGTCCACACAACATTTTCTTCGAATTTGCTAAAACGAGAGTTATTACTACTGCAACAACATATGTACTTAACTCATTTATAGAAGTTGAGGACTGCCTACATTTTGGAACTTGAATTTCATTGTTCATTGAGTTGTCATCATGATCTTCTTGCAGGCTGGTTTGGAATGTAATTCGTTTCATGAGGTGTATTACTCTCTGGAGGGGAACCCGCTACGTTATTGGGTGGTGAATACCTTGGTCCAATATACTGATTGTGTGGGGTAGTATAATACGCAGCTTGTAGAGACTGAGATCTATTGTATTGGCCAGGTACTCCAGGCATGTATTGAACATAAGGTTGGCTATGAACCTGGGATGAAGGGCCATGAGCTGGTGCAAAAGTACTAGTCGGAACTAGCGGTGGTTGGCTTGGTACTACAGCAGAATTTGGAGCCACAGATTCAAGGGGCTCCTGATGAGACGGATGTAGAGGTGGTGACTGTGGGCTCAAGGAACCATACCCTCCTATTGGATATTGTGGGTATGGGTGCGTCTCTGATAGCTGCTTACGCAACATCTTGTTATCATTTTCGAGCATGCGCTTCTCTTGCATGATTTGTGCTTTTTCTTCATTTTCAGCAGACCAATCATCCTGAAATGCTTTTAGTTGCTGCTGTACAAACTCTTTATCATGTTCAGCAGAATCCTGGTTTTCAATCTTTTCTTTTAGCGTTTTCACTTCCAGTTCAAGTAGGCTCGCTTCCTTATTGAGCCTTGCAATGGTACGATCCTTTCCAGCATTCTCTTCCGCATCTCTTCCATAAATACCCAACTTTTTCATGAGGCTTTCAATCCTTACCTCTTGTTCTTGGATATGATAATCTTTGGAAGAAAGAGCTTTCTCACACTTGCATATCTCCGCTTCTGCTACCCTACAGCGTTCTTCCAAAACTTCACATTGCTTTTTAGCCATGTCACCTATCTCATTGTAAGGAGCAGAGCACATTGTTGGATTTTTTTGGGCAATCTCCAATTTATTCCTTAGTTCATCTCGTTCTTTCACTAAAACAGATAAACTAGCAATCAGCTTGTTATAGTTATTTTTATGTTCCTGTAGATTTTGCTGGAGCTTCGAATTGCTTTCGTAATAGTGTTTCAAATAACCTCTCATTTCCATAATTTCATTTTGCATTTCAGCACACTTTTCTTTCAAAGCCGAATGATTTTCTGCTGGAATAGTGGAATTGTCATTGCTTTGGGTTGTGTTAATTTGAGTTTGTAAGTCCTCATTTTGGTTTTGTAACTCTTTCAACTCTGTCATCTTGTTTGCTATTTGCCTGGACATCGATGTATTCGTACTCACTAATATTTTGTTGCGCTTTTGCAACATGGAATTCTCTTTCCTTATGACAAAGTCCGGCTTATCTGAGATAAGAGTATGGAGTTGATTTTTCATCTCCTCTACCTGAATTTTGTATTTACTAATCGCTTTGATCAGCTCATCTTTCGTGAAGTCCTGCAATGCATCTTCATTGTTGCAACTGCCTTGAACTTTTTCGTTGGACTCCATGGACTGGTCTCCAGTAGCCATTATAAATCAATGGAATTTAGTAGAAAATACACTCCACGTGCCAACTACTGGTACGGTTCAACCCCGAATATTCTGATTGATGTTCACAAGAAGGAGGGAATTGGGAGATAAAAAACAAGGTGGAAAAAATAAACAAACATCAATAACCGAGGAAAAGGAATATATGCTGCACAAAGAAATTGCATTCACCACATAGAAATATTCCGGCAGCTATCGCCTAATCACCATTTTTTCAAACCGAGTGGAACTCATCAGCCAGTTACTATCGGCCGGTTTGTTGTGGCGTTATCACTAGATGTAATGCTGGAATGTGTTTATTCAATCGATTATAAATGTCTAATGACGCTGTATTTGTGTCTGTTCATTGTACAAGAACATTACGCACCTAAAATTCCAACTTTTAACTTCCAGAAAATAATACCGAAAGCTGCGGGAAATTTTGTTAAATATTTAAGAAGTGCTTCCTTTCGCAACAATTCCCGTAAGCCTGTGTGAGGGTTTATTCTTTATTTTAGAAGATCGTCCTGTATCGCGTAGGGTTCATTCTGGAAAAGAAAATATTTTAGGTGCTCTTAACGGCTTATATCGTTCACTCTTTCAAACCACCGACTTCTCAATAGCCTATCGTTCAAATTAGATGCATACAGTACTCTACCCAGCCATCTCAAATTGTGGGCTGAAGTTGGGACCTGTCTTTGGAATCAATATAATATATATACGATATATACATGATTCATTCGCTTCACTTAACAGTGCAATATCTCTCTCAACTAATCAAGAGTTTAAAAAAGCATTAGTTTGCATACATAAGATTTACTGTGTCTAAAAATTATTGAAATATTGCTTCAATCTAAAGATACATCACATCATGCTACATAATTCTACAATACAAGCATAAATAACAGTGAAATTACAATTATATTGGTGAGCCTGTAAATATTTAGGATATAGTATGTTGGCGTTAATCTTGGTAGCTCCTCTATGAAGTATACACCGATTGCATAGGCATAGCTCTCATTGATGGAGACATTTTCCAAAATGTTATTGTACAAGGTGAAAGATCCCACAAATGCAATTGCACAAAAAACAAGTGTGAAGGTCTATAAATGCAGTATAGAAGTTGTGTGTATTTACTTTAAATTATATTGAAAACAAATTTTGAAGTCAAATTTTGTTTCTTTCTCCGCTACATGTTTATCAAACAACAGGGTATACATTCAAAAATGTGTGTAAAACACAAATTACATTCAATAGTATTTCCCCACTCAAATTATTGACACTACACGAAGTACATGATTTTTTTCCACTGCTTATGCCTTAAAATCTACAGTATTTTGGGTTTAGGTTTAGAGTGATTCAAAAATATAATAAAATTTTCGTGGGAATAGCTTTTTTGATGCTTAGAATCATTTCCGCATTGTCCTAATTTATCGTATTAGGTTACTAGAACATGCTGGACATGTCAGGCCAGTCGTTGTCAACCTGCTAGAAAAAAAACTTTGTTAGTCACTGCATAATGCAAACTGTTTTTTTGCAAACTTTCATGCAACTTAAAAATGCCTTCTATGGAAAGCGATATCCCAAATATTAAGTAGACATACCCAGCTAACAACAAAGATTTTAGATCATACAAACAGTTATTAAAGTTGTATTATCATTTGTGATTATAAGTGTGTGCGATTCATATCATGATAACGACAATTCATTTTTTCTCTTCAAGCGCAGAAATATGGGATTTTAAGGCCATTTGTGTAATATATTTTCTACAGATTTCTTAGCACCGTATTTTTCATGTTTTATGAATGTCCAATTTGTGGTTCAAGTTTGAAAATGCAATTATAAACATTGTTTTTAAAAATTTATGAGAGTTTGTAAATGGTACTTTACAAACAACTTGAACAATAACTTGCATAAGTCCATAATTTTACAGCAAAACAGTTACGACAATCAGAATTAAAGTAACATTACAGTAACGCTCTTGCAGACCTCCATATAGGAAGATTTCAAAAATTAGAACATTTTCAGTGACGAATAACATACAGACTTATGTCAAGTAAGCAATTTGTCTGCAAGAGTGTACTGTAAAAAAATGTAATAAAACAGCATTCAACATTTTAAAATTCATAGCCGGTAAACAAAACAGTGATTAAAATATTATTGAAACTTTATAATTTTACGCTTGGCTTATCGAAATAAACCATAACCATAATTATATACAAAACTAAAATTTACTTAAATGCAAAAACAATGAATTATTTAATGCTCAGCAGCATGACATGCATGATGGGGAAGTAGAAGTTAAGATGAAAACTAAAATAAAGTTTTTGAACAACTAAAATCTTTGTGATTGGCTTGTTTACAAATCCCCCTATTTTATTTCATAGTTACTACCCTTTTCTACTACGTGTTCTTGGAAATATATTTTTAAAAAGCCTCTCGGACGTAATATGGTGTAATCAATTGGAGTCTATTCTATTTTGAAATTGTCTGCTAACATGTAACTTTTGATTGAGTTATCACAGGAAAACATAGTAAACTTATGGTGGAAAAAAAAAATCAACAAAACAAAAGGCACTTAAATGTACCAATTAAGTAAATTTTAAGTCTTATTATATATCTAAATTGGACTATACCACATACATTATACAGAAAGCAATAACTAGAGCAGTATATTATACGAAGAGGCATCATTCTCTCATAAAAAATACATGCATTGGAATGTGGGGAATAGCATTTCTAATTACTCTGCTAAAATCAATTATCCACCAACACCAGTCACGAATGATTTTCGTGGCGTGCCATTTTACTTTTTGGTTCCTCTTCGCCTCCTACACTAACAATGTGCTCTTGATTGCCATTGGCAAATTTGGCTTGTGACAATTCCTTACTGTTTATAGAATTTTTCACAGGACAAGCTTTCTCCACATTGGTCATATCGTGTTGTACATTTGCAGACGACAAACCATTTTCACTCGCTACACCTAACCTTTGCATTACGTGCTGGACCAGAATGTCAAGAAAATCTGGTACACCATCATAACCTAAAATTTGAATAGGTTTAATCTTTCATAACACATTGATCACTCAAATAAGCTGAAAAGTTTCCAATTAATTCTTAAATGTTCCGAGCCCCAATTGCAGTTTACGCTGTAGCAGCCCTATATAGTGAAAAGAACTCATTTTCTACTCTCTGTTTCACGATCACGGTTATGGTACCATATTAGTACACTGACTGATGCATACAATTTTGTAAAATTACTTCACATTCATTTATCACAAACTAACATAAAATGCCTCACCTGGGAATACGTTAACATCAATAACAAAGTGCTTGTTAGTCTCAGCACAAACGATTATATCCACTCCGTACATTGCCATTTTCAGCTCATCGAAGAGCTCGTTGGTCAGCAGCTTGACCACGGACTCATTGAGGGGCTGGGCGGGTACGACGTCCTCTTTTTCCGGCTAAAAAGCTCTTATTCGGTTAGGAATACATTACAATTTTATATTTCGATCAGTAATTTCGGGAATTTTACACAAATATTCATGAACACATAAAAAATGAATTGCTCGGATACTGACTGTTGTTAAGTTGGACCGTGATGATTCACCACTGGAAATATCGTGCGAATGAAAGAATATAGTTTTGTGGTCTGCAAGCAAGAGATAAAATCACCAGATGTTTAAATCAGTCGGAAGGCAAAGTACAAACCTTTGAGACTTTCTTTAGAGAAATTCCTCAGCGAAGGACGCTTCACTATGTGGTATTTGTCGGCAATAACATACACCTTAAAAAACAAACAAACTAAAATTTTTGAAGGCATGAAGTAAGGTTACTGCTTTTAGAAAGCTTAAATACCATGTCTAATTCTATTGTTTAGAAAGGGTGTGTCCTATATGCTGACACATGGTAACTTACCTTATAGAGAAGGGCGCCATGATTGATGAATGTTTGCGCTACACAGGGTGGATCCACATCTTTCAAACCCTCTTCATTGAAAATGAGAGACATCTAAATTACCAGTATATAAAACGTGTAGTCTTTATGCATTTCAATACGGAAAACTGAACTCTTTTGCGTGGTGATTATTAGAGCATGCTAGATCATTCAAGAATAAATAGATTTGACATACTTGACTAACCTTATGGGATGCCACACCATGTGACACACTTTTCTTGCATACTGCAAATATGGAAACCAAAAATCAGTTGAAATTAGAATCGCACTTAAAGCAAAATAGAGTTTCACGTGGAAACCTATTATAAGTGAAAACTATTTACAGTGCTCAATTGCACTGAGAAATTTAAATAGGATGGTCTTCTCTTTGTTTGGGAATGGTCGTAAACAAGAATATGGGCTAGTTAACAACTACTTTTTGACATTGATTCATCCTGACAAACATTTATTGCAGCCAACAGCAGAAATTATACAAAGATTGTAATACTCGCACTGCAAACATTGATTGATTTTGACACACATATGGTATAGGCTATGAATAAGACTATCCAACTGTTAGTATGATTGAAAACTCAAAATCGAAACAATTACTCACCGAATGGAAATTCGACACTGTGTGTTTTCATTTGCTCGAGAATTTCGCTCGTATTTTTTGTTGTGATAAGAGTGAATGATGGGACGTCCAATTTACCTGTAGCAGAAATATATATTCGGTTATATAAAGAGGTACTTTATAATCCAGCTAAATGAATAGGACAAAATTCCCTATCAGTTATTATTGTTTTTGTTTTAGTACCGAATAAATTTCAATTTATCACAGCACTTTCCATCAAGTGCAGATTCCCCAAAATAAAAAAGTATGTTACTAACGAAATTATTTATTGGAAATTTACGTTTCATTCAGGTTATTGAAAATAAAGCAATGTACATCTATTCTTACCACTCTGGCACAGTTTAATGCTTCGTATCAGTTTGTAGGTCTCATATCTATCGAGAAGCTTTCGAATGCTGTCCAGCGGATCAATCACCACTATTTCTGGATTGCTCTTTATATAGGTCTGTGAAATAAACCAAAAATGGCACATGCATAACATATTTGTTAAACAGGAAATGCTGATTCACAAGTATTCAACTCTATGGTAATTTTAACAACTATTCAATAGCGACTAGCCGTCATTCAATTTTTTTCACTTGGGTGAATTTTTCGCTTTTACTTATAATCGGTGACGATTCCCGTTGCAATAAAATCGTGAGCTTAAACTAAATTCTTAGTTAAGGAGCATTTCTCTTACAGGGATTTTAAATGCAACCAAGGAAAACCCTTTAACATACACCACAAACTTCATTCCAATGTACCACTATTGCCCTATTAAAACATTTGTACACAGGAATTTTACAAAATGAATGAATTCTTAGTACCTCAACATCCAGCATAAGTTTTTTAGCTTTTTCAGTCCCATCAAGCATGTGATCAGTTAGCTTGTGAATTATAACATCGAATGGGCCTTGAGAATCCAAACTTTTACTGAAGTTGATCTGGAAATATGTTGGCATTCAAACAGAGTTAGTAGCAGCAGACAAGGGAAAATATTTGACCTCTGCAAAGGTTAACTATGAATACTTGCAATAACTTGGTGAATGCAAAAGCAATGATAATCAGAATAGAATACAGAATAGGGCATGGGATAGGATTAGTGTTGACTAACCTCACAATACTAGAATACAGCTCTATGCTTACAGCAGAGGTATCAAAACTTTTTTTACTCTGGCCAGAATACACACAAAATAATTTTAATTTACCAAGAGAATCAAAATATTAATTGCAATCATAAAAAATGCGCCTTATACGTTGGTAAAATCAAGTTGTTTTTTTTATTTACAAGGTGCGCCTTCATAAAATAGCAGAAGATATGTATCAGTAACTTTTACATTACCTCGGTTAACTCCGCTCCATAATTTCTGCAAAAAAATACATCCATTGGTTTAACATATACAGAATATATCTACAAAAAATCTGTGTGTGGTATACTATAATTGCTCAGTCAACTTTTAACAAGTACAACAGATGCCTAAATGCATATGATAAACTCACCTGAAGAGCTGCCTTAGTTTATCAACGTTCACTTTCTTTTTCTTTTTCGATCCAAACAGACACGCAATATACTTTACTTTACTCATTGTGCTCTATATTAGCTATATACCCATTTACAAAACCTTCAACTGCACACCTAGTAGTCAGTCATAAAGAATGATCATAAATATAGTGTTATTCAAATATAGACATGAAAAAAAACAGCACTCCGCAGTTCAAGTATAATACAGTATGATGTATATGCAGATGCAATATGCAGATCCATACTACAGATGGTGGTTAATAAGTCTCCATAAACCATATGTTCTGAAGGAAAACTGAGCAATATTTTCCAGGAAAAATAACTGCAAGCCAAATTTAACATTTGACTGGAGTTTCCCCATAGAAAAGCCCCTTAGAAAAACGCCCATGGGCGTATATTTGACTGAGATTTCTATTTA
>QXVX01002096.1:0-10986 GCA_013436065.1 Halocynthia aurantium | reverse complement strand
TAAGTACTAACCCCCGATTATAAGCAAATCAAAACTCTATACAAATTTACTTCTGTAGAACTGAGCCACCAAAAATAAAGATTTTATTACATATTCATGTGATTGAGACGAGAATGATTGCACATCAATAAGATTCTTCGAATTTTAGGATGATCCCTTCAGGGCTGGGGTTTTCATATGCTCAGGTATAGGTTTGGGGGTTATAGGAGTGATAGTGTAACTAGATAGCAACTAACATGATGAAATTTAGTAGATGTGGGTGGATTTCCTATTGATTGTGGTATGCATTGACTGGAAATGATTTGCTTTATAGAATAAAAACAAAATTAAGCCCATACCTTTTTCAGTGAATGCAATGCAGAATTCTGAGTGTATATCGAACTTGCTTGATGCCATGTTCCATCCAATATGATAATGTTACATTGGTTAGACTCTGATATTCCCATGCACAAAGTTTCTGACATAGTTACAGCATCTTTTCCAGGATATAGCAAGAACGTGTTCTCTTCATCGAAAGCTCTGAACAATTCAGGAAACTTTGCTTTCGTAAACCTCCGATCTTTCATAATGTAACATCGATCTTTCGGCAGACAAGCCTCCAAAATTGTAGTCGTACGGAGAGGACGTTTCTCCTCGTTGGGATGTTGTAGGATAAAGATTCTTGTCTGCTTCAGCTGAAGAACCTCCTTCGGCATAAAGGGGCATATGCACACACTGGCTGGCCGCCTGTAATATTAATGTATAAATGGATTGTTCATTGTTGGAAGGATGTGAGATGTGTAGGAAAATGTAACTCACGTGCAACGTTGACATTTCGACCTCATATATGGGGCGTCTTCTTCTACTTGTGAAAATTCTGATAAAAACAAATTGTCAGCCATTTCCTGGAAGAAGCATCCATTTGGCTATCGTAAAACCAATAACTAGTCTAAATTGCCATGATTTTAAAACTGAAACAGAAGCACATACATATAGTAGCCAAAGGGTGAATGGTAGAGCCAGAGGTAAAATGACAGAGCAAGCAATGTATATTTACATAACATAATTGATCATATAGAAATGGCAACACTTGCTGTAATGGATAGTTTTTGAAGGTATGAAGTTCTATTCCATGCACAATTTGTCACATGTAAGTTCCAAAATGACCTGTAATCCTTTTTCGATCAATAAACATTGTGAAATCAAATAAAACGTATCTTTACTCACTAGCTTAAACCTAATATCAATCAATCATGAGCAGCAAGGTACATAATTATTTTTAAAACAGATGGAAGATACCAGAAATTGATATCATATGCATTACATTGTGAATGTATTCAAACTCTGATATAAAACGTAGTTGGTTTGACAGTATTAAGTAATGCAATGAAAATGATCACGAAGCAGAATCTGCGATCGGATTAGCATGAATAGTTATTCTTTGCATCCTAACATCGGACATAGGTCGAAAAGTCTTCTCCTCCACAGGAAGCTTTTCGAGATCATCCAGAACATCAAGTCCATCTATAACTTTCCCAATTATAGTATATTTCATGTCCAAGTGCGGTTGCTTTCCGTATGTTATGAAGAATTGGGATCCGTTCGTGTTCGGTCCACTGTTGGCCATGGAAACTATTCCCCGACTGTTGTGTTTGAGAGATTCGCCGATCTCGTCTTCATACTTTCGGTTCCATATACTGATGCCGCCTTTACCTGTTCCGGTGGGATCACCGGTTTGTACCATGAAGCCTGCTATGTTTCGGTGGAACAAGCAATTATCGTAATAGCTACTCGCACTCAGAGCCAGAAAATTTTCGCATGACTTCGGCGCTTTTTCGCAATGCAGTTCGAGTTTAATGTCACCTAGATCCGTGTGTAGCGTTACTGACATACTAGCACGTGAATTAGCGAGTTATTGGATAATTGTTCTGCTTCTAAAACACGAAAATTTGAAGAAAAAAACTATAGTACAGTACTGTACATTAATTTGTTCGAATTGGTCTATCCGGGGAATTCCCGAATTAATCTACCGCCGCATTTTGTCGCTACCGGGTAAAATAAATAGTGCAAGCTTATTTATAATCGAAAGTTATTTCTCATAAAAAAGGTAAAAAGTAGTTGAATCTTCATACTGTCGATCGTATGTTTTTGTGTTCTTTGTGGTTTGATTAAAGCAGTGAAATAATACTAGCGGCTGCACAAAACACGACCTTGTTTCAACCTTTCACTGACTGCTTCTCGAAGACACTTCTTTGCTACGTCTGGTAGTGTTGGGCTGTCGGCATATGATTTGTTAAAAGTAAAACAATACACACGTATAGGCCTGTTTTATTGTGTAAATAAAGGTCTTATATAATAAAATCGCTGTCTATCATTCCGTTTTATTTTTCTGACCAATTAGTTTAAAAAAATCATGTCGTTCATCTGCAGGAGAATGCTCAATTTTGGAAAGAGAATGCCGGTAAGTGACGGAATACATGTCGACTTTCTCTTTTAATATACTGTATTTATTTTCCTCTTATCGATATACATATTTGAAAGTGCATGTTCGCCCTTAATGCACGCCCAGACCGTTGGGCCGCGTCATTACCATAGTTGGCACACGGATGAATATTTTGGGTTATGGGGCTTCCGTGGTTGTGGTTCCGAAATCGAGGGTCGGGCTTTAAATAGGTAAATGATACACATTCTTGAAGTGAGGCTGCTGAATGAATCTATTCTAACTAATAAAAGATATTGGCCTACATGAAAGAAATATTAATAAGGTAGAGGTTTTTGTGGAGTACAGTTTTTAGGGGTGTAATGTGGGGACCGAGGCTAATTCTTGTACTATATTGATTTACCTTTAACTGATTATTTTATAATAATTTTTGATTTAAGAATCTACTGGCTAGTAGAAACATAACAATAACTCCAAGAATCCTGGCTGCAGAAGTAACACAACCAGCACCTGATTTCAAAGGTGTATTATATATTTCAATTGAATATTTAGTCACCACTCTATAGTAACTTTACCACCATCCTTTTTCCGAAAATTAGGAACTGCTGTTGTCGATGGAAACTTCAAGGAAATCTCTTTGTCCGATTATTCTGGAAAATATTTTGTTCTCTTTTTCTATCCGTTGGATTTGTAAGTATGAATTATTAAATAAAATAAATATTGATCTTATGGCCACTATCCACTGATTTTGTTTTTTTCTGACATACCAGCACGTTTGTATGTCCAACTGAGATCACAGCCTTCAGTGACAAAGCAGCTGAATTTGAGGCAATAAACACATCCCTGGTTGCTGTCTCTACCGACTCTCACTTCAGTCATCTCGCTTGGACGAAAACTCCTCGTAAGCATGGTGGCCTTGGCGCAGTGAACATCCCGCTCTTGTCCGACTTTTGTAAGACTATATCCCGGGACTACGGTGTGCTGCTAGAGTCTGCAGGCATTGCTCTAAGGTATTTATATGGTTGTACTAAAAGTTTTTCATCAGTGTTATCAATCTTATGATATTGAAGAGGCCTCTTCATCATCGATGGAAATGGAACCGTCAGACACTCTAGTGTGAATGACTTACCAGTCGGTAGATCTGTGGAAGAAACTTTGAGATTGGTTCAGGCTTTCCAATTCACTGACAAGCATGGGGAGGTCTGCCCAGCAACATGGAGACCCGGAGGAAAAACGGTAAAACAGACTTACAAATCTTCGGGGTGGTTTCAATGTTCATTTCAATGCAAACTTACTTACATTCAGTTTTTACTATTTTATCTCTTCTTTTTAGATCAAACCTAATATCAAGGAAGCAAATGAATACTTCAAGTCGGTCAACTAATGCTTGAAATAGCATTAATTCTGTATATGCTTGCCATGACACACTTACACAGTATTAAAACTCATCCGGATAAGATCCTAGCTGTGTTACAAACCTGAACAACAAACTGCACATTGCTTATACCTTAACACAAATAAAACTAATTATTTCAACATCCTTTAACTGTCATGGTAGCCAGATTTAAGCATAGATGCTCTAAAATACAGCCGACTTGATAATGAGGAAGGTAGAAAATTTATTACCAGTTCATTTAACATACCGCAACAACTGCAACAGACAAGGCAGTCTATATAATGATCTAGAGCAGAAAAAGTGCAACCGTACATACAGATAACGCAGCGGACTATATTATCTATTCCATGCATGCAAACTCTCATGAACTGCAATAATTTAGCTCTCGCCATCAACCTCAAGATGGAATTTCATAGATATGTCATCAGCGTCTCCCTGATCTGAGGTCATGATGTCTATTGGTTGGCACATTTTTGCCGTTTCTATACCCGTTGGTCACGACAAGATTAAGCGAGCAAGCGTCAATGTCTGACGACGAATATTTTATCGAAGACGGCACTGCATCAAAAAACGGATGATTGATTGCTTCCGCCATAGATATGCGTTTGGCAGGATCATATTCCAACATTCGTGCGATGAGGTCGAATAGCTTAAGGTGTTCGGGATCCTCCTTTCTTTGTATGTATCCCAAGAGAGGTTTGCAGTTGTCTCGAACATATTTCCCTGCCGAAGAACTCTTGTCCCAGTCGAGTTTATTACGATAGAAGTATTTTTGCTTCCTGCTGCGTTTTAACATCCTTTGAGGTATTGGCCCAAGTATTCTCTCCATCATGGCAAGATGTTCTCTGTTGTCGTGGGTTTGAAACATCGTAATTCCCATGTAGAACTCAAAAATTATACATCCGACTGACCAAACGTCGCATGGTTGAGACCAACCCAACTCTGGTTAACACATATACAGTATATATTTACTCATACATGGTAAGGAAGGTGCAGTGCTTATAACGAATGCAAAGACATACCCAATATAACTTCCGGAGCCCTGTAATGTCTAGTTGAAACTATAGTGCTATGATGCTCTTGGTCGAACGTTGCCGAACCAAAGTCGATCAGTCTAAGGTCTGGTCTTTGCAAGACACGCTCGTCTCTCTTGAATGAAGGATTGTAAGCGACGGAGCATTCAGAATTGTGAAAGAGTATATTTTCTGGTTTCAAATCGGTGTGCGTGAGATGATTATCGTGAAGAACTGCCAAAAAAAGGTTGAATAGTGAAATTACATATTGCTTTATTCAAAATCACACGTATAATCACATACATTTTACTGCCCAAACCAACTGGAACGCCATCGTTCTTACATGCTCCAATGGATAAGGCAGGTAATGGTTGTCTTTCTGTTTTGAAAAATAAGACTGTCATACGATATCCATTTGACACAAAAACAGCAATGACTAAAATGAAATCCAGTACCTGAAAGTCGTAAGTGCTCAAACCCAACAATTCGAAAGCCAGGCAAATGTGTCCGTGATATTCGAACCAATCCATCATCGTGACGCAGAGACTGGAAAACAAAAATGCATATGTAAATATCAACAAGAACGAGGCCACAACCAAACAATTAAAACGTGTAGCATACTATTTTCCAGTAGGATCCTTCTCTTGTATCTTCTTCAACACATTTATTTCAAGATGAGCAGCTTCCTTGTATTTTTCAATATTTTTTATCACCTTCAGAGCAATATGCTGACCATTTCTGTAAAGTTTATTATTGGAATTTCAATATGGAGTACATAGTTAACACTTCCTTGATGCTGTGGGGTGTGGTGTTGTTCCCACAAAATATCTATGCCTGGAAGCAGTGATACTCTGCCACCTTCCTATATTTCTTGGTATCCTTTAGATCAGCCTCTGGTGTTTGGAGTGGAGTGCATATTCGTCAAATAACTCATTAGAATGTCAATAAAACACATCTCAACCAATGAAACAGCATAGTTACAAAGTAACTTAAGGGCCTCATTGCCCAAGGTTAAGAAGAATATGTATATAAAGAAAAAGAGAAAAAGCATCATTACCTGCTGTGATCCTTACAATGAAGTACTTTCCCGAAGGTTCCCTCACCGAGGGTGCTCACGATTTCATCTGCAATCAAATAATGAGTCAATTATAGCATATCAGAAAGCTTGTATCTTTCTACTACGTTACGAATACATAGAACGGATTCTACGGCTAGTACAGGTCGGGAAGGGGCTTGCAAATAAAGTACATGAAACCCATGATTAAACAGTCATTTGAAGTTTATAGTATTGCATAACATGTAGGAATATGTCCCTCCCATTACACTACCAGGTTTTGTCACACAAGGTAAATGTGAAAACTGTGTTTAGAAACAAAAAAAGGTGGGCAAAAAGTGACTGTTTGTTACTAGCTTTAACTTTAAGTGAGTCAACAACAAATGCAAGCAAGTGAAATAGGGAGGTTATGGAAGAAGACACTTAGCGCAACAACACGATTCTTCCACTGTGTTACTATTAACTAGCTTAGAAATCTTCTCTTAGTACATCTCGCTTGCAGCCAGTCGCCATGCCGATAGATAAGGTGACCTTCTTCGTCATCCTGAACACTCTTTGCCCTGCCATTCTTGGTTCTATGTTGTTCTTTCTGTGATTGTCACGGCAAGCACGAGACCAAAGCGAAAGGGATGTGTTGTTTGACAAGGTCAGTATCAATTCCCATCAATGTACATAAGTAATATGTGGAATATATAGCCATGAACCACATGATCAGAAAAACATTTTAAAATAATAGAAATATCTCAAATCAAATTTTACAATTTGGGTTGAGATAATAAAGGGAGGACGATTTATAAAGATAGAAAGATAACAATATCTAGCTCTCCGCAGAAAAAAAATCATAGTGTTTTCGAAATCGATTTAATCGGTGGGGAATAAACAGCATTGGAGGTGAATCAAGTCGAAATACAACCCAGTTTCTCGATTTATAGGGACCCTCCTGCGGAGATATTTCCAATAAAACGTACGGCATAACACTTACCTGTCTCACGTGTCGTAGTTTCAATAAAACGCATCAATGTTATTTGGACACATAAATTCAAATTAATTCATTCATTCATTCAATGATCACTCGTTCTACTAATTATTTCCTCCAGAGAAAGGGTCCTAACTGTACAAAACAATTGATATCGAAGACAAAACAAGACAACTCACCGAGTTGGAAACCGATCTAGACCTATGTCTTCTGTGTCTGTGACGATGTCGACGCCTGCTTGTGTCGCTGTCTGAACGTTTTCGGCTGTCGTACTTGTATTTCTTGTAACTGTTGGTCTGGCTGGTGTCACGACTGTAATACCCATCGCGGCGGCTGCTCACTTGGTTTCTTCGGCTTTGGTCCCTGCTAATATTTTTTTTTACAATAAGGTGTAAAATTTGAATATTGAAAATGATACATCTATGCATATTTAATTACGCATAGCGACTCCAAGAGAAAAATAATTTAGTGAGAAAATTACCTTTTTGTAGAGTAGGAATAATCGTTGTGATAATGTGAGTCATATTCATCCAACTTTCTTCGCTTGCTTGTATGATAATATTTTGAGTAACTGTCACTGTCTCTGCTGCGGTACCGCCGAGAAGATTTTCCCATGTCTGGTACAGTCATTACTGCTTTTATCACTAAATTAACGTTTCACAATTGTATTACACGATCAAGTTCTTACTAATGGCTAACACTAATCTTTACTGAGTTCAAAAGCAGCTCAAAAACTAGAGTTTAATAGCGAAATGTAAACAAAAGGCGCCTATATAAAATCCTGATACCCAGTACAAAACTTACATCGACTAATAGGCCGGAAAATCTGAGCAAAATACGTATTACACCACAAAGTTCATTTCTTACCTCGTCTGAGTAAATCCAGTTGTATTGATTAAGATAGTCGTCGCATATATAAACAATAAATCAGAGCAAAATGAGCCACGCACAACGGTACAAATGGCGTTTCTTTCACAATCTTCGAATCTTTAATTCGATCACGACATTTTTTCGAACGTGATTGGCCGAGACAGAAAGTATCCCGGATGTTAGTATTGACTTATGGGTAACTACTAATTATTACATCAGTGAACACGTGAAGCTTGTTCGCACTTACGGTCCCCTTCTACTAACTTATGTGATAAAAATGATACCAGTTTTGGATAAGTTAATTGAATTAAACCACTACGGCGAAAACAGCTGCAATAGATAAGCGAAGTGACGAAGTAAGCTTGAAGAACAAGTTTTCGAAGCGAACTCTGCAGTGCTAGTAAAATAACCTTAAGGTAATAACATAGTCTTTAAATACCATAGTCTCTATATATAATATAATAAATACTGTAACTTGCATTCATCGCAATGCACCTCACTATTCTACATCCTAAAGTAAATGCATCACATATTGCGCCACCTATCTGAGGTAAATTTTTCATATTTGGCGCAATTTCAGTTTTCCGTTCAAATGTTTCACCGTCAAACATTTTCTCAAAGAACTTTGCTCTCCCTTGCGCCTAAATCTTGAAAATTCACTGAACTAGTGCACGAGTATGAGTTACACGGTCATATATCAATCGATCTTTCATCAATACAGTAATTGTAGATCGTATGTTGTATTTAAATTTGATTGAAAGAATATTAGGCTGTTGACCAAATAAACGTTTTAATCGATTGGGCGTACAATACATCCTTTGCGGCCCCTACTTCTGGATCCACCACACTGAATAGAAAATCAGAGCTCGATTTGTTCAGCAGAACTAGCGTGATAAATTTTTTCTCCCTGTTCATGAAAGCAACATGTTTGACGGAAGGCGGCATTCCATGGAATACACTTTCGATCTTTATCGAACCTTCGGGTATGAATTTGCTGAAAATGAACAGAAAATAATATGGTAGGATACAGTGCCTAATTTTGCAGTTTATCTAACGTTTACCTAAAGTGACCGAGGTGGTAAAACATTGGCTGCTTGTAAAATTCATCGCGTTCTTTGTTAACGATGATAGGCGAATCTACAAAGTTTTTCTTCCAATTTGGGCCTCCTGTCATATCAAGAGCTAAGTTCCAATCCACCCAGCCTGTTACCCAATTGGCAATGTCCTAATTCGAGAGACAGATTGACATGATTTAGTTAGGGTTGGAGTTTTGGTTGAACAGTAAGCAGGGTATTGGTAAACGCCTTAGTGTTATCAATTTACAACCTGTATGATATCCTCGCTATAGTTTTCTCCTCGCTCCCAACTTCCCAGATCCACTTTGTTGTTTTCATTCCAGGGAAACGCTCCATTGCATGCCTCAGTTGCAAGCACAAATTTGGAAGGAAACTGCTCATGGGTTTTTCTTAAAAGGTCAGCAGGTACAACGAAATCCATATACCTTTATCAAGAAAAAAAAACGGAACTTAGGACTTTATCCTAAAGACTTGAATGGGAACAAGCTCCGTGTATTTTGAGAGCGCTTATGTGTTTCACCAATGTACTGCGATGCCATCTACGAAATGCTCTGTTTCGGGATCTCCCAAGATAACCTGCGGCCAGTGAGATAAAAGAACCCGTTGGTCATCTAGGATCATAAGCTTGACATCGGAGTGGTTACGGTCGTGAAGAGTAGGACCCTGAACGAAATATAATTTCCCAACACGAAATGCTTTGAAAATAGCTAATGTATCTTACCAAGTCCAACTTTATGAAATCCCTCTGTTGCTCTGGCGTGAAACCCATACAATTAAAAGGAAACCCTTCAATTTTTCCGTCAGTTGGTTCGTTTTGGGCTGTGATTCCCCAAATGGGTATGTTTTGCTTTTCATACTCTTCTATGAATCTGAAAACAAATTTGCCCTTATCTTCCAAACTGTGAATACGTTAGGCAAGATTATTTCCTTACTTGGCAAAGTACAATGCCCAAGTTTTATAGTACTCGCCCCCCGGATTGCCTATGATACTCCCCTTTCCAATGAGATCATTATTTGTTTTCAACCAAGCGGGAGCGCTCCACGGACTACCGAAAAATGACATGGGTCTATTATTCATCCGAATTGCATCCTTAATGTAGGGAATCTGTAACGTGCAGAGAAATAATCGATCTATGTTACTGTTCGAAATGTAACAAAAAAGCGTCTCCTAATTACTTTATAAACGTGATCTTCCATCTGCAGAGAGAAATTTTTTAGAACAAAGTCACCTGGGTAATCGTCATAAGTGTACCCTCTCGTGGAAAAATCACAGCCGGCCATTGGAATTCGGCCTATGTTGTATCCAATACCTAAACAGCAAGCATGTGCTATTGGCTATACAGATTGGATGAATAACAAACCCTGTCAATTTTTACCTGCAGATGAGAAATAAGACTGTAAAAGTTTGTTTTGCGTTTGTGCACTCAAACTTGCAATGTTCACCCCTGATGCATCCGTGAAAGCACCTCCAAACCCCTTTATCTCTTGATAGAGAGCAGTTCTATTCACCGTGACGTACACTGTGGTAGTGTACGTAAGTTAAATTCAATTTAACTGGATTCTAAAATTCTTTGGGGTTGTAATTACGATTCTTACTTGTTGTAGTTGGCTGCTTTGACGCAAATTGGATCCCGCTCTTCACAAGCCTCAGTCCACTTTTAGACGAGGTGTATGTTATCATGAGGTCGTTTTCGAAGGGATAAAATCCTTCGACTTCATCGCAATACGACGAATTGCACACGCATACGAAAGAATCATTTCTGAAGTATTTTGGGGAGCACAACTTCGGCGAGGAGTCAGTTTTCGAAACAGCGCTCGGTACTAGGCATATAACCAATGCCGTAGTTACAGCAATTGAGATCAATGACATAGCAAACAGAAAGCCGTTTTTCCACATTGCAACATGTATACGAAGCCTAGCTGCTGAACAACTTAACTTTTAAAAGCGTTTACACACCTATACCATTATTTAGTCAATCATTGATGCAAAACAATGTAAGGTACAAAGATCAAAGCTGACCCAGAGAATATTGTTTATAAGTCACCTGTCGGCAAAGGAACGCCAAAAATACCAAATATTCGGAAAATTCTACATTTTATCTATTGCTTGCATATAGGGTTGGTTCGGATATCAATAATTTTCACTATACGGATATATCCGTGTATTTGTATTTTTAGCTAA